>VMBQ01004469.1:6822-36313 GCA_007657795.1 Dreissena rostriformis
TTAACCCTTTGAGCGCTGGAACCGGATTTTGAAGGCCTTTGCAAACAGTTTGGATCCAGATGAGACGCCACCAAACGTGGCGTCTCATCAGGATCCAAACTGTTTTCTATTCTGACAGTATTCTTTGAAAAAAAATCGAAGAAAATGCTAATTTTAGAAATTTAGCAGACAACATTTTAGCAGACGACAAATTTTCCAGCATGCAAAGGGTTAAAGTCAGCCAGGCTAAACAGTTGAAGCCATCTCCTAAGTTAATAATGCTGTATTCTTCCTGTACCTGATCACATGACAGGGGCTGCCCCCTATGTCCACTGTTGTCATGGTTCCAGTGTTCATGTGGTCCCCGCTCAGTTGAAGAGTTGTCCCCCCTGATACGGGGCCCTTAGAGGGATTCATGCTTGTCACATTGGGGTCCTGCACACATGAACAAAGAATAGAGCAGTCTTTGCATAGTAAACAGACTTCTTTTCAGAATATGCAAGACATAAGGCATCAAGTAAACATGCACTGGAATTAGGACAGTGAATTTTGGTTCACCATGGTTGCTTTTGTTACAGGACAAGGCACTTGAGTTCAAGGTCAATGATTATTTTAAGTTTTAAACGCATCATAGTGGCATACTTACTTCAACAAAACATACTGTGGTTTTTATCAATGTGAAAAATGCAAATCATGTACAAAAATAAACTAAAAGAGACGCTAAATGGTTGAATTTAAACTCTTGAAATCATCGGCTTCCACAATTCATCATCCAGAGCAATTCTGATTGCGATATCAGACTTCTATGCACGTAATTGAATTATCCAGTGTGAAACAGTCGTATCTGCTTAAAATGTATTCACCACATATGAAAGTTTTGCACATAAACATAAATTCATTTTGTTATGCTGCAGTACTTTATGCATTTAACCCTTTGCATGCTGGGAAATTTGTCGTCTGCTAAAATGTTGTCTGCTAAATTTCTAAAATTAGCATTGTCTTCGATTTTTTTTCAAAGAATACTATCAGAATAGCAAACAGTTTGGATCCTGATGAGACGCCACGTTCTGTGGCGTCTCATCTGGATCCAAACTGTTTGCAAAGGCCTTCAAAATCCGGTTCCAGCACTCAAAGGGTTAAAAGAACAATATGAGCCACTCTCTGGGAAAACTGGGCGTAATTCATGTGTGTAAAGTGTCGTCCCAAATTAGCTTCTGCAGTCTGCACAGGCTAATCAGGAACGACACTTTACGCTTTTATGGTATTTTTCGTTTAACGATTTAAAGTTTTTTTTTAGCGAAAATCAAGTTAAGGCGTAAAGTGTCGTCCATGATTAGCCTGTTCCGACTGGACTGCACCGGCTAATCTGGGATGACTTTTTACGCACATGCATTAATCCCAGTCTGCCAAGAACGCAAATCATATTATGCTTCATATCAGTTTTATACAAGACTTCACTTACAACAAACATGAACATGTTTGTAGACTTGACGGTGTACTGGGTTGCCACAGTGACTGATATAGGACCATCCTTGACCGCCCCTGGACTGGTCAGTTGACACACAAACCTGTCGTCATGGAGACAAACTCAATAGTGAAGTGGTCAACAACAAATCAGTGGTGGTGTGAACCACTATTTCTACAGTCTGAGGCTAATGAAATGTAATTCATGCTAATAGAAATATGAATCCAATATAAAGAATATGAAGCCAGTGGAAATTGTAAGTGCAGGTAAATTATCAATGCATAACGATTTGGGCAAGAAGAAAAAAAGCAACAAAGGTTACAACTGGATTTATACGGAAGACGTACATCAAATATGGAGACATATTCAATAGTTCAAACATATGTCTTCATAAATTCTTTAGGTTTCCATATACATATTTATTCAACACTAGTTTGTTACATGTTGCAGAATGATTGTGGGAAAAAAATGCATTATAAAAGTATACTTCTGGTCCAAAGGCAGTGTCAGGGAAAAGAAAAGCTGACAATACACAAACTTAGTATGTGATATACATACAGGTAAAAGTTAAAGTTGGTTTATATGGGTAGATAGGAATGGCCATAGGCAACAAATGTGTTACTAACAAATATTTGTTTCAAGCAGTATTGGTGAGATACAAAACTGTAAAATTTACTTGACCCACTAATAGTTTAAACTATTCCAATCCAAATCATACACACAGTCTGGTCAGGAGCTACCTTATCCCCTACAGGGCCAAAACACCCTTTTTGGGGAAGGGGCCTCAGCCTTTTTTTAGGGGAAAAATAGCGTGATTTTTTCTTATTTGGGGAAAATAAGAAATTTGTATTTCATTTGGATAATGGAGTTTATACATGAAAAAAATTATATTGGGTGGCCACAAAGTTAGGAAGGTACAGATTCTCTACCGATACAAACTTGCACTGACTGTGGATTTAGATCCCCAAGTGGACCCATCCCAATTTCCGAAAAACATTTTTTTTTTTTTTTACCCCTCAAATTGGAGTTTTTGAGTTCCATTTGGGGAAAAAAAGTGGTTATTTCGGTTGGGGAAGCAGCCGATATTCGGCTACATGAAAGAAGGGTTTTTTGGCCCTGCCCTATGAAGTCACACAAAATATTGTGGCCTCATTAGCAGTAAGGGTAGCTCGTGACCAGACTGCACGAATGTGCAGGCTGGGCTTGATGCACGCTGGCCACATATGGCATAATACCCATTTTTTGAATGACGTGGGTTATATGCTATCCATTACAAGAGGTCATATTTTTTTTTACAAAATTATGTAAAAAACTGTTATGTTCATGCAGTTCTGAAAAATATACTTTGTGTATGTAGGTATGGAAAGTTCTCCAGTGTTATGCCACAAATCTTAGCCTCTCAGATTGCATCAGTTATAAAGGAGCTGAACATTTACGCTCACACACGTACCTTTGTGATGGCTCATACTCGTAGGACTGGACGGAGCACCTGACACCTGCAACTGTGACCCGGAGGTCATTGTAGGACCGGCCAAGGTTCAAACCCGTCACCGTGACATTGCTGCGACCGTTGATGGGGGCACTAAGGGGGTTGAACTGAAACATGTTTACTCTATGAATATTGGAGGATTGAGTATGTAGTGTCTGTAGAAAATAAAGTATACAACAACAGCTATGTTTGTCAGAAACACAATGCCCCCAACTGTGCCTTTTTTTTACCTTTGACCTTGACCTTTCACCACTCAAAATGTGCAGCTCCATGAGATACACATGCATGCCAAATATGAAGTTGCTATCTTCAATATTGCAAAAGTTATCAAACTTTAACCAAGGTTAAAGTTTGGGACAGAATGACAGACAGAATGACAGACAGGCCAAAAACAATATACACCCCTTCTTCGAAGAAGGGGGCATAAAAATAAATGTCATGATGTTAAACACATTAAAGTTTTATTTTAAGACAGAAGAGTATTGAGAACTATCTTGTTCCATGAAATCCATTATTGCACACAATTATACATTCACACAACCAGAGCTTGTCACAAATATCCGCTGACACAGCATGGCGTAATAGGAAGAAAGTTGTCGCAAAAAAATAGGCGAGGTTTAAAAGGCCGTATATATTTTAGTGTTTTTTTTTAACTTAAGACAATATAAATCACACATTAACAACTTGATATCATAAAGAACATTGCATTGAAGTTTAATTGATGTATGTTGGCAAGTGCAAAAAGAACATTCTCAGACAAGTTTGTGTGTGCAGACAGATGAAACAAACATATAAAACCTTTGATATTAGGAGTCTTTTTGTATACAAATGTGTAACTTACCCTAGGCTCATCAACAACAAGAATTCAAGCTGATCTCTGGGAAAACCAGGCGTTATGCATGTGCATGAAGTCCAGTCCCAGATCTAATTTGGGATGATACTTTTATCCAACTTTTTGTTCAAAGGATGTCTATTCTAAACTAGAAGCCAGTCTAGAGGGAAAATTGAAAATCCCTGATTAGCCTGTGCAGACTGCTCATTTAAGAATTAAGAATTTAACCCTTTGCATGCTGGGAAATTTGTCGTCTGCTAAAATGTTGTCTGCTGAATTTTTAAAATTAGCATTTTCTTTGATTTTTTTTCAAAAAATACTATCAGAATAGCAAACAGTTTGGATCCTGATGAGACGCCACGTTCTGTGGCGTCTCATCTGGATCCAAACTGTTTGCAAAGGCCTTCAAAATCCGGTTCCAGCGCTCAAAGGGTTAAACCTCATAAACTCCCAGACAGTAAGCCCTTATGATTTCAGTATACACCTCTTCAATTCATAACGGGGTAAAGTATAATTAGCATTTCCAAATGTCTCTCACTCTGGGAAAACAGGGTTAAATGCATGTGCATAGGGTGTTAATCCATATTAGCCTGTGCAGCCTACAACTCTTCGCGCCTTCATTGTATTTTTCGTTTAAAGAAATTCTCTTCCTAGCAAAAATCCAGATTGGGCAGAAAGTGTTGTGCCTGATAAGCTGTGCAGACTGCACAGGCTTATCTGGGACAACACTTTACGCACATGCATTTAACCCTGTTTTCCAAGAGCCAGGCTCATATGTCCTCCACTCTGGCCACACCTACCCTGAGTATCGCTGGGTTGGGACAGACAGCAGAGCAGTCCAGCCAGTCAGAGGCTTAATGCATGTGCGTAAAGTGACGTCCCAGATAAGCCTGTGCAGACCACACAGGCTATTCAGGGACGACACTTTCCGCTTAAACAGGATTTTTGCGAAGAAGAGACTGTCTTTAAACAAAAAATACAATAAAGGCGGAAAGTGTCATCCCTGATTAGCCTGTGCGGACTGCACAGGCTAATCTGGGAAAACACTTTACGCACATTTGCCACACTTACCCTGAGTATCGCTGGATTGGGACACACAGCTGAGCGGTCCAGCCAGTCGGAGGCGGGGCAGTGGGCCTGCAGGGAACACGTAGGGAGTGCACCTCCACACCACCCACACTCATACTCAGGGTCCATATTCAGGCACTGGCCGCAGTTGGTGACCATGGTCCCGCACTTGTAGATGCGAACTAGAAATAGAAAAGTATATAAGCTTTAATTTCACATTTTATATAAGATAAGTATGGTTTTGATTCAATTGTTTTTATTTCAAGGCTGTCATATCATATAGAGAAGAGGAAAATTCAGATGTGAAATTCAAATAACGTATTATTCAAGTTAATTGCACCTAAAGGGATCCATTATTTATCATTGAATTCTGCTCTTTCTTGTTATACTCGACTTGTGTTTTGCTGACTGAAGGCCTTATAAGGTCAAAGACTCATCTTTGCATGCAAAGCAAGACGAATTAAAACCCTCATTTCATTGGATCATATCTATGCCGCCAGACAAGGTTATCAACAAATAATTACAATAAGCAGCCTGGCCACAAAAAAAGCATAGAACCATTGATTGTTGTAAAAAATTTATTAAAACAGATAAGCTGTCATTAATATTAAACCATGTTATTCCAAATCACATGTCTCTGTTCCAACAACACTAACAGGTTTCACACCTCAAGGCTACTACACCTTTGATATTCTGTGGATTATCCAATGGAACGCTGTTCTTTCCGCTCGTCACGGTGAACTGAGCGGTTACTATGGGCAACGTGGCATCTGAGAACTCAAACTGGAGAGCCTCACACTCCAGGTTGGAAGATGTGATTTTCCCGGTTGAGTACTTCACTTCCCCGCTGTAGGTGAATAAGCAGAGGACGTTGTCCATCTGGTCAGCCTGCAAAAAAAAAAGAAAAAAAAGGTGAAATTACACTTCAAAATATGGTTCAAGATTTGAAATGAGACTTTAGAATGTGGCAGGGCTNCTAGAAATAGTATACCATTAAAGGGGGACTGTACGATTTTGTCAAATATTTATGAATTTATATAAAATGTGTAAAAAACTTATTATACATATATTTCAATATAAATTAAAATTCAAGTTAAGAAAAACATGTGTCGAAAAATGCGAAATAAGCCAGATATTTAATTCTGAAATCGAAAAAGGCTTCCAGCCGAATTTGCCAGCATATATATAATGCATGTACAATGTGAATCTAAATTTAGTTTTAGTGCAGATTCCTTCATACGACACAAAGACACAATTTTGTTTCCTAACAAATACGAGTAAAAGTGTCGGCATCAGCTTTAACCAGCGCTAACTTGTCTTTGCTGCAGTTGAAATTCGTCTTCAATGTATAATTTTTATTGCCTATTTTGTGTCATCGTAACATAATTTTATTAGTATATTAAAATTTAACACATATAAAAATCGTACAGTCCCCCTTTAAATAGTGTAAGTTGCACTGTTCTTGCATTTTTAAAACTTTTTAGTTAAAATAAACAATTTAACATAGTTCTACCAGTTTTATATTTATGTATCTGTTACCACACTATCACTACAAGTTCAGGGCTTTATTTCTCTAGTTTAGATCTACCAAAGGATGCCTTTTTTTTAAAAACTTGTATAGCGAGTTGGAAAGAAAAAATGCGAGTTAAAATTTTAACAACTCACAATTTTTTGCGAGTTGAAAAAAAAATGTAATTCAAGCCCTGATGTGGCACAAAAAGTAAAATGAGACTTCAAAATTTGGCCCAAATTTAAAATGAGGTTTAAAAATGCAGCACAAAGTGTGTAATGATTCATTAAAATGGGGCACAAAATGAGAAATGAGACATTAAAATGTGGCCAAGATGTGAAATGAGACTATACAAATGTAGCTCAACGTTTGAAATGAGACATTAAAATGTGGCTCTAAGTGTAAAAAGAGACTTTAAAATGTGGTTCAAAGTGTGAAATGAAACTGAAAAATTGGGGCTTAAAGTGTGAAATGAGACTTTAAAATGTGGCTCAAAGTGTGAAATGAGACTTTAAAATGTGGCTCAAAGTGTGAAATGAGACTGACAATGTGGCTCAAAGCGTGAAATGAGACTTTGAAATTTAGCACACAAAAAAATGAACAAATTTGAGAGATTGTTCCATAAAACAAGGAATTTTATTTTAGCTTTTTAAAAATCTCTGTTTGTATGAAAATGACTGCCGGTTTTTAACTGTAATTAAGTTATATCCTGGCTGTTAGTACATCTACCTAACCTTCCATGGAAATATTAGCAAGTGTAAGCGATTAAATATTAAAATGTGCACATACCGGTACATGTCTTGATATACAAATATTTCAATCCATGAAGACTAAACACACACCATAATGTTGGACACACGGACACTGATGCTCTTATTCTGGCCGGAATGCACGACCACGTCTGTGTCATATGAGGTGGTATCCAAACGTGGACATCTGCCAGGGGACTGCACTGCAGCTGTCGTCTGTAACAAACACTCACTGGGGATACTGAATGTCACAAGTGCTTCACTACATGGCTCTTTGCTGCTGATCACTTTAATTATGTTCTGTAAGCTTAGGCAATGTCTGTTTTTTCAGCCGACCACCTGACAGGTGAATCAACTCTTTCGCTAAATTATAATTGAGTTTCGCTCCCAGAAAATGGGGCTTAATGCATGAGCATAAAGTGTTGTTCCAGATAAGCCTGTGCAGTCCACACAGGCTAATGAGGAACGACACTTTCTGCGTTTATGGAATTTTCCGTTAAACAGTACTCTCTTCTTTGCGAAAATCTAGTTTAGTCGGAATGAGTCGTCCCTGATTAGTCCGTGCGGACTGCAAAAACTAATCTGGGACGACAATTAACCTACATGGGTAAAACCTGTTTCCTCAATTGCAATCAACTACAATAAATGGCAGGCATTCGATCAATCATTCATCTCACAGGCAACGTCTGCTTGCCACCCATTGTTCAGTCAGTGAAAATCATAAGTATCCCAATGTTATGTCCATATGAGTCACAAAACTATCATACAATATGATATCATGCAGCTCCTACCAGAGTCACAAAACTATGATACAATATGATATCATGCAGCTCCTACCAGATTCTATAAATTGCTACTGCTAAGCAGGTCATTACAAAAATATCACTTTAATCAACTTTGGATCACCATTTCTCGTGGAAACATAAGTACTGGACTTAAGGTCCTACATTTAACATGATGGATTAAATAACTTAGATTTTTTTTTCACACTCTTACAAACTCAATTTCCTCAATATTACAACTCAGATAGCCAAACGAAGACGTGATTATATTTTCCATTTTTCTAGGGAGGCTCAACATTCTATTTCCGATTTAGACATCTAGAAGAGTCTCCAGTTTACCTGGTCGGGGCATGCCGGTGCTGCATCATTGACACACAGTCCCTTCACGTGGCACCACTTGCAGCCAAACGTACTGTCCGTGCAGCTCGTGCAACTGAAGATACAGAAGCAGATATCAATGACACACAGATAACCAGTAGTGTCAGATAAGGATTATGACGAACAATTGTGGGTTAATACTATTAGTTACACAGCTTCTTATGTACCCTATATGGCATGTGCCAGTAAATTAATTTTGCTAAGGGTAGCTTGAGCTGAATATAAATTTACTTCCCTGTATCACAACGTGCGGGGTCAGAAAGACGCTGTGTAACAAGTACCTTACTGAGTGTTTTTTTTTCCAGCATCATTTTAATAACAGGAGAAATGTTAGTTAAACAGCCTTTCACTTCTCTTACATCATTTAAAGTAACTAATCAAATATGAAAAGCTATTGACCTAATATGGGAAAATACAAGGCAGCATGTGACCTGGCTTTAGCCGATGAAAAACTAGTATTCTGTAATAGGTAAGATATATTAATAGAACAAAGAAGCATAATCCCACCAATTTACTGCACACCATTGGAACAAATGACTACATGACATATTTTTTTATTTTTTATAAGCTTTGAAAAAAGCAATTAATGACTTCTTCATGCTTTCTAAACACTTTTAAAGGAAAAGTTTGAAAATCAAGCAATAAACCATTAAAAAAAAACCTGCACACATAGTGCATCCACCTACTTTGTGTTCAGCTGACAGTCATAGAGAGACACGTCTCGTTTCACGATTGTTTGGCCCTGCACTTCAAACTGTACCTCCAGAATAGTGTGGTCTGAAAGAACATTCTGGGACATCAGAGCATTTTCCTTTACAGGCACAGTGTAAGTTTGTTCTTTTTGCTTAAGTGGCTTATTACATATTCACTTCATGCAATATATCATTTTTTTTTAATAATCTTTTTTTTACATAATCTGAACACAGTTGTTATAAAAAATGTTTTTAAAAGAGTGCTCTAGTGTCTTTTTCGATATTGTTAAAATTAGATCTATATAGGAGACTATGTATTTCATAAATATGAATCCTGTTGTTTAAAAATGTCTACTATCAACTTCTTGCAGATGATTTTTTTTTTTATTTCATTTTTTTCAAATTGCAACAATTGGAAAATGTGAATGATTATTGATAAAGCATGCATATATAATCAAAAGTTTGGTGCTGAGTCATTATAGTCACTGATGAACCTTTCCCAGATTTTTTTTCCATAAATCTTTAAGCCATCATAATAATTGTCCTACTTTTTTTTGTAAACTCCAATGGATTACATTCCTTGACAAAAACGCAATAAAGATGTTGATTTCTTCTAGATTTTCATTAGTATGTATTCATATATATGCAGTATGCACATTTCTTTTCAAAATATTGACTTTTTAAGAAACTTATTTCCATTTATAATATTTCCAGGAGATATTCTACGGTGTTACTAAAGTGAGACAAACAAACATAATCCCAGAACCTTAGTCGTAAAGTGGAGACCTAAAAGAAATTAGCAACAAACTATTGTAAAGGAAAGATACATAAGCTTAACAAGTCCTGCAAACCCATTTATATTCACATGCACAGACTTTGCTCAATATTTCAATTTCAGGCAAGAAAGATTACTGTAACAAAAATACTTCCCCCTGTTTTTATGTGATACATAAGTGGCAGTCAATTTGGTAAAACATTCATCCCTTCAGAAAGTTTGGCACTAATTATTTATTTATATTTCCGAAATGGTTTGTATTACATACGTAAAGAGTGTTCGTCAGAAATTCAACAAAATATATATACTTTTTAAACTATTAGCAGAATGCTATTTCAAGCACACAATAAATATCCAAGGAATATAAATTTTTATGGAAATGCAGTATAAAAGGAATGTAATGATACAGGACAAAAATATTCTATTATAAACAAGTATAACTGTGAACCAAAGTAGCATATACTTCACTAACATAAATTAAAGACAAAGAGTGCCAACTTGTCACAAAATACAGCCGTTTAACGTTGTAATTAATTAGTTAAATTGAACTGGGAGGATGTATTAATTTGTGGTAAAAATTTGGGCATACAAAATTTCATAACATCAACAATATAAAAAATATAATCAGAATAAGTTCAGAGCACAGAAAATTAGAGAATAGTTGTGTAGCTACTAACAGTTAGATGAAAGCAAGACTTGTTTGAATATTTGTCTAATAATGAAATAACAGAATACATGAAACTATTAAATCTGCACTAATTCCTCTATGTGAATTGCCATGTGTTTGATGACAAGGTTATTTCTTGGTTATACTTTACAACATGACATTCCATGTCCAGTGAAGTAAATTAATTCACTAAAATAGGTAAATTATACTATGCATTTCTCAGGTCTAACCCACCTTTAATTGATTGGGTCTAATTCACTATGACTTATTAGGATCCAATTCACAATGAATTTATCAGGTCTAATTTACTAAGAATTAATCAGGTCTAATTCCCTAGGTTTAATCAGGTATAATTCACTGTGAATTAATCAGGTCTAGTGCACTATGAATTATTCAGATCTAATTCACTATGAACTTATCGGGTCACAGGTGTAATGGACTTGGTGTCTGCCTTGGGACCAAGACTTGCTGGGTTTCGAACCCCAGTTCGGAAGCATTTTCATGATCTTTCCATAGACATAGAGAATAAATATATTGGTTCTTCCCAGAAAATGGGACTCGAGAGTGTATCTATAAGCCAATGGCTTTCAATATGATTGAGCTAAAATCAATAGGTTCCATCTTATAAACTATGAATAAGAGATTCAAAGAAAGTTCTTGATGATAGTGGACTTAAACATAATATTAACAAGCAAATTCGTAAAATTGATATCCCCCACAACATATATTTTGTTTAAGGATGGGTGCAAATCGGACAGATGAACATACTACGATACAAAGGGCCATTACTCCGTTATTAACGGATGGTGTACAATGCTATTTGGCGTGCATCATCCTCTTATCCATATATATACTCATACCATATTTCAATGAAATCTGACAAATCACTTCCAAGATATGGCTCCGGACACAAAAGTGCCTATAGTAAAAAGCATATTTCAAGATACAAAGGGACAAAATTCCATTATTAACAGATGGTGTACAATGCTATTTGGCGTGCATCATCGTCTTATCCATATATATACTCATCCAAGTTTCAATGAAATCCGCCAAAGCACTTCCAAGATATGGCTCCGGACACAAAAGTGCCTATAGTAAAAAGCATTTTTTCAAGATACAAAGGGCCATAACTCCGTTATTAACAGATGGTGTACAATGCCATTTGGCGTGCATCATCGTCTTATCCATATATATACTCATACCAAGTTTCAATGAAATCCGCCAAAGCACTTCCAAGATATGGCTCCGGACACAAAAGTGCCTATAGTAAAAAGCATTTTTTCAAGATACAAAGGGCCATAACTCCGTTATTAACAGATGGTGTACAATGCCATTTGGCGTGCATCATCGTCTTATCCATATATATACTCATACCAAGTTTCAATGAAATCCGCCAAAGCACTTCCAAGATATGGCTCCGGACACAAAAGTGCCTATAGTAAAAAGCATTTTTTCAAGATACAAAGGGCCATAACTCCGTTATTAACAGATGGTGTACAATGCCATTTGGCGTGCATCATCGTCTTATCCATATATATACTCATACCAAGTTTCAATGAAATCCGCCAAAGCACTTCCAAGATATGGCTCCGGACACAAAAGTGCCTATAGTAAAAAGCATTTTTTCAAGATACAAAGGGCCATAACTCCGTTATTAACAGATGGTGTACAATGCCATTTGGCGTGCATCATCGTCTTATCCATATATATACTCATACCAAGTTTCAATGAAATCCGCCAAAGCACTTCCAAGATATGGCTCCGGACACAAAAGTGCCTATAGTAAAAAGCATTTTTTCAAGATACAAAGGGCTATAACTCCGTTATTAACAGATGGTGTACAATGCCATTTGGCGTGCATCATCGTCTTATCCATATATATACTCATACCAAGTTTCAATGAAATCCGCCAAAGCACTATCAAGATATGGCTCCAGACACAAAAGTGCCTATAGTAAAAAGCATTTTTTCAAGATACAAAGGGCCATAACTCCGTTATTAACAGATAAAGTACAATGCCATTTGGCGTGCATCATTGTCTTATCCATATATATACTCATACCAAGTTTCAATGAAATCCGCAAAAGCACTTCCAAGATATGGCTCCGGACACAAAAGTGCCGGACGGACGGACCGACAATGCCAAAACAATATCCCTGCGCCAGAGGCGGAGATAATTATTACATATTTACTCATAGCTGACCAGCTTATGTCTAGAAATTGTAAAATATGTCCAGTTTGTTTTAGCCTCCAGTATGCTGGCAGTAACAACTTCATGACAGGTTGTGTGGTATAAAACAAGTCTTGCCTTCATCTATTTGTTACAGAGTGACTAGTTCTGGAAACCAGGTGGGTGGGGCATAGTTACCTCTGTCTGCCCAAATCACTGAAATCAACAAAAGGCATTAACAGGCTTGCATCTAACACATTAAAGACAAATGCAAACAAACAAACAAACAGGCCTTGACACTAATTTTTTTGACAGGGTTCCCGGAGGGAACCCTACTTTCAACTTTTGGTGACCATCACCCAAAGTAGGGTTCCCTCCTGTTTCGACGCACAGCGTAAGGGCAAATAAGTACAAGAAGCATACTAATACACATTTTTATTTCCAATATTCAATTCAATTGCCATTTAAAGTAGACCTATTAATAGCTTATAAGCCGTGTTTTGTAAACTTTAGATATCATGTCTTTCATCAACATCATCATCATCAAATGGCCCATCATTGTCATATTTCTGGCAAATCGTGCATACCATAGTTTTTTTTTCCTTTAACATATGACAACCAAGACCAGATTTTTGCCCAATCATCTTGAAATTGCCGATGTAGTTTTTTTTCTCGTACAACCTACGCGTTTCTAACAGCACTGCATTCGTTTTAGTTTTTTTGGGTGCGGGCTCTTTAACACCCTCGAGGTATTTCTACATTTTTGTTTAAATTATCAAATTTATTACCGAATTTGGTTTTGTTGTGGGGTCGCGAAAAACATTTAAGTAATCGACCACGAATTACTTCCTTTTGCGTAATCGGAATAATTCGCGCATGTACCACACAGTAACTGGCCGAGATATTAAAAATACACTACTTGCCGTTTAGGAAGTTCTTCTTATAAACACGGCAAGAAATAAAAGATAATTACGCGGGTTCAAATGGTCAATCAATACGAAGTGGTTCTATAAATTTAGGGTTCCCAGAGGATCACCCAGCTTGAAAGAACTAGTGAACCTCGCCAAAATCTGGTCTCCTCGGGTTCCCGGGACACTGTTAGTGTTGAGGCCTGAACAAAGAGACCCTTTCTATATTTCAATACAAGAAACTGTAAGAAATGTTCTTAATTGCCAATACATTTCAATTAAACCATACAGACACATGTTCTGCTTCTATTTGGACCATGTTTATGACACTACTAACACATAATTGGAGAAAAACATGCACAAAAAAACAATCTTGAAGGAATAACTGCACCATTTATCAATGTGCACATAATAGCGCTGTTGCATAATGCTCATGCATTTGATTACTCAATTATCCGTCATAGTTGCTCAATAACACATCATAGTATTGAATAAGAAACAAGCATCATAATAGTTCTACCAGTTTTTAAGTCTCCCATATCCAAGGGCAATAACTCCTACGCAATATTACCTTTCCCATGTGGCAGGGAAGGCAACTTGGTTCTCTCTGGTAAAGGACATGAGACAGCATCCCCAGCTATGGTTGCTATGGTAACATGCTTGGTTCCCAGGACAACAAAACTGCAGCGTATTTCAAGCTTGCTCAAACTGGCTGGAGATATTTTGTCTAGCTTGAAGCTTAACTGAAAAGAGACCAAATTTCATCTCCTTATAAGATGCATGATACATGTACAATAACTTTTGTCTGCTATATAAATGATTTATGAGATATTCATTTTAAAACTGTAAAATCATTAATATTCGTTGGCATGAAATATCATGATTTTTCAAAGAATGAATTTTTCGTGGACACGAAAATTCGTGAATTCCTGATTTTGGCAAATAAAAAAAAAAGGTATTTGCGTCAGTCATTTTCCGATGTGTTTGTTTTAAATTCAAGGACCTATCAACCCATGAAATCTACAAAAATTAATGTCCAACGAATATAAATGATTTTACAGTAATTAAATACAAAAAGCAAGTGACTATCAAACAACTACGACCTCCAACATTAAATTAAAGACAATTTCTTCTATTTACCTGGTTATCCTCTCTCAAGACCCTGTAGGACACCATGGTGGGTGTAACATCCCTCATCTGGGTGCAAGCCCCGGTCTGGGCGGGCAGCCATGCGGGACTCAGGGTGCCTGTGTGACACTGTGGCTCCATGGTGCAGCTGCAATGGAGTATGGGGAAAATGGGTGGAAATCAGTATTGTAATTAAATGAGCATTTTTCTGGGAAAACTTGGATAAATGCATGTGCGTTAAGTGTCATCCCAGATTAGCTTGAGCAGTTCACACAGGCTTATCAGGGATAACAAGTTCCACCTCAAGTGGATTTTTGTTTAGAAGAGACTTCCTTTAAACGAAATATTCCATAAAAACGGAAAGTGTCGTCTATGGTAAGTCTTTGTGGACTGCACAGGCTAATCTGGGATGACACTTCACTCACATGCATTAAGCCCAGTTTTTGCAGAATGAGGCTCATATATTATACTGTTGTATGACCATATAGATTAGCAATTTACCAAAGCCTGACTCAATTCTTAAAACTATTATCACTTCACCGCTGTAAAGAATCTGTCTTTTACCAATATTCTAAGCTAGCCGATCACGTAGTATCACTGTATGGGAGATTTATCAATACAGAAGGGTGATAAAGAGAATCATTTACGATGGAGTCTTCATTTGTTATTAGATAATTTGAATGATATAAATATTTCTTTAATAGAAAATGTGTTAAAACATGAGCGGAAATGTAAATGTCATGAATAAATCATCTAACAATGTGTTGTAAAATTAAACATTAGTTCTCAAAACACATTCCTCTGATAAACTAAAAGCCCTTGTCACCACAACTTTGAAATATTTTTGATTTGCAATTTAGTGTTTGAAGTGCATTATTCAATCCTATTATACATTTGAGAGCATTTCACCATAAATATCGCATTTCACACATAATAATTTCAGTATTCAATGTGCTTTATGAGCTGATTTTATGGGCAGAATATTTTATGAGTCAATAATGTCTTCTGCAGCATTCATGTTAATAAATGTCATGCAATGGAGCAATATTTGAATGTATTTTTGAAAATTATTGTACATCATAGTCATCTCATTTTCACCAAAAAGTGAATATTTCATTCAGTTTTATGATACTAGGTATCCAAATTTGATGAATTGATAGATATTTGAAAAATTAGTCATTTTGAAAACACTTTAAGATCAGATCATGAGGTTAGAACTGCGGATAAGTTTCAAAACTTACATCGTGACATAAATGTTAGTTTAACAATAAAATTTCTAATCTATTTTATCTGTATATTGGTAAATAAAATTATATGGTAGAAAAAAAGATTTTAAAAGTTTTTGTTTTTTTGTTATGATTTTTTAATGAATTTATTCTGTTTTACCCTAATGACATTATGTCTTTATTTTCTTATTAAGCCAAATCAATTTTTTTTTTCTATATACTTTTGTTATAATCTTCAATTTTTCCAGAGATCAAAGCTATAAGCAAAACACATGTTTCTGTTAACCATCTATCTTTTTCAGGAAAAAAAATACATAATTTATGTCAAGTGAAAAGCCAATGGATGAAGTCAGAGTTGTTAGGTGTTCAAATCATTGAAGGCATATGGTGACCTCATGTTATCATTAAGTAATTAATTCTCTGCAAGAATTCCCATAAATCCAGTTAATCTGTTCATAAATTCAAGAATTGAGAGCAACAGCTTGCCTTTACGGCATGGTAACTTTTTTTAACTTGTTCATGCAGACAGACATCTGTTCCAACATTATAAAGGGCAAACTGGCAACATAATGCATTTAAAAGGTTACAGAACTTGGTCAGAAGGTTACAGAATAAGCCAATTTATTATATTTCATTCATAATAATTGAAGATACTACTACAAAAGAAATAGCGAGTACATTTTCTGCTGAACATGAAGTAGAACAAATTAAATAATCTCATTTTTCTAAATAATAACAAATAAAACTCAAATATTTCATGCTGATATATAAATATTCTATAGTAAGAGCCTCTGTTCTCAGAAAAGAAATGAAGTTATATTATATCATCGAAAACTTTCTCGTTTTGTAAAAAAAGAACTTTGTACTTTAATGTACTCCTGGTACAAACGTAGATAACTCACACGAAAGGAACAAGTCCCTTTCATGCGCATAGAAACTATACACTTAAGTATTGCCAAATTGTTTTATTGGACTCTTTTCATTTCAGTTTCTTGTATTTTGGTTAATGAATATCCATTTGAAATGTTTATTTAAAGTAAACTCTCACGAGAATTGTTAACAATTAACCTTACTACAAGATTTGAGCTGAGTTGTGCGAAACTGGGTCTTATGCCATATTTTGCCAGCATAGCTTAAGACCAGCATGTACATTAGCGCCGTCTGGTCAAGAGCTACCCTGTCCGCTAATGAGACCAAGAACCCTTGTGTGACTTTTAACCCTTTAAGCGCTGGAACCGAATTTCAAAGGCCTTTGCAAACAGTTTGGATCCAGATGAGACGCCACAGAACGTGGCGTCTCATCAGGATCCAAACTGTTTGCTATTCTGATAATATTCTTTGATAAAAAGTGAAGAAAATGTTGATTTTAGAAATTCAGCAGAAGACATTTTAGCAGATGACAAATTTCCCAGCATGCAAAGGGTTAAGACCAGCATGTACATTAGCGCAGTCTGGTCAAGAGCTACCCTGTCCGCTAAAGAGACCAAGAAACCTTGTGTGACTTTTAAGCCGACTGGGTAGCTCCTGACCAGGCTGGATGCGGCATATGGCATAAGGCCCATTTTTGCATGATGGGGCTTCATTGATGCACAATGCCTTTCTGAAAACCAGGGACCTTATTGTTTGACACAGATATGGTGTTTGTCAGATAGTACACCAACTAACAACAACATTTGAATAATATTCTTGAGAGTGTTTAAAACATATCAAAATAGTAACTGTAAATATGAAATTTTAACTTATCTGTTTTCATGTTTACTTAATATTTAAAATGTATCAACCAATTTATTTGAGCTCAATTAATTTCCAGTAAACAATTATGTATCAAATTTCTGCCAAAAATAAGCAACTAAAGACTCTATAATTTGGCTCAGTGATTTTTGTGTTTTCGAATTCTGCCAAAGAATCAGGCAATAAGCACAAAAGTAATTTGCCTAAAACATCATAGAATGGTCTACAAACTCGTAAACTGACAAATAATAACTAATATATGACTACTCTGGAAATCATATCTTCGTCTGTTTATGATGGCACACTTTCCTAAATAAAAGCAAATTGTATAAAGTGGCTGTTTTCTTGTTTTTATGGTTGTACAATCAATAATGGTTTACAATAAATGAGAAGTTATTGCCCTTTTGGGTATTGTCTTAAAAAGGATACAGGAATAACTAGTTAACTTACAACATTATTTTAATGTTCACGAGGTCCACTGGGAGTTTTCTACTTGTTATTTCATTTTGTTGTAATTTTCATATTTTTCTTTCAATTTGTGAACATTATTCAGACATCCTACAGAGCAATAATAAGCTAGCAATCTAAATTTCATTGCAGACACAACGTGAGCATCATTCTATTGGAAGTCTCAAGTACTCAGAGTATAGTACTCAAGGTAATAACACTAACACTACAATCTTTAGAATAAAGTAAAACAAGTTTGTATTATTTACCTCGGTTTTAGTTAAACTTAAATGTATTACATATGCCAATGTTTTCACTCAAGAGATATTGAATTCATGTTTCTATTCTTCTATGAAACAACAAAATAATAATAAATCACAAGAGTACAACAAGCAATCTCTGAAACATTTCCTTTGTATATAAAATTAAAACTCCAAGGAAAAGCTAAATATCAGAAACATAGGATGAAACATAGAAGGGCGTTGCTATGAAACTTTGAACCATTCTGATAAGGATTACCCTAATATAACAGGGATGGAATCTAGAAGGGGCCAGTTGCCCCTAAATGTTCAGATGAGCCCAAAGAAATTATCCTGAGAAAACCATCAGCAGCATTGAAATGAGGGTATGCAACAATTGCTTAAATGCAGGTTTCTAACCCAGATACACTACTGAGCAGACTGCACAGGTAATCTGGGACGACACTTAACACACATGCATTAAGCCCCTGTTTCCCAGAGCAAGGTTGAACTATTATGTTTGCTATGTACGCACCTATTGGTGAGAACACACCATCCGCACAGAGGGTCCAGGGACTCTGAACACTGTTGGCATGACGACCACACACCGCAATGGTCTATGGACACCTTGGAGATCTGTCAGGTATAGAGCAGCAATTTTAGGTTCATATGCAAAATGGTCTCCTGTTCAGTAAAAGGAAATCTGGCACATTATATACATCTGGTGAACAGGGTACATACTCAATAAATGGAAATATAGCAGAAAATATTGTATGTTTGAGCAAACTGGGTTGGTATTCAAAAAATGAAGAACAATATGTAGATATCATATTAAAATAATTGTAGTGTGCAAGCATTATATATATTTAATCAAATGCGTAAAAAAATAAAAAAATTAGATTATGTCATTCAAGAACTTCAAAATCCCAATTATAAATATGACTGAATGTTGTTTTGGGTTTTAAGTCTTTCAAAATTCATGCGTCCTATTTTGGTTTGGCAAAATTTCAACACTGAAGTAAATAATGAGCCGCGTCATGTAAAAATGGGTCGCATGCCATATGCTGCAAGTGTAGCTCCAGACCAGACATATGCTGCAAGTGTAGCTCCAGACCAGACATATGCTGCAAGTGTAGCTCCAGACCAGATAAAAATGGGTCACATGCCATATGCTGCAAGTGTAGCTCCAGACCAGACTGCGTTAATACAAATTAAAATATTTTAAATTTTGATTTTAACAGATTTCAAACTCTCCAGATTTTTTGGGGGGGTTCCTGCAAAACCCCATTAAAATATTTGATAATTATTATTTTATTACCCTGTTCTTCCTCTAAGCATATTTTATTGCATTTTTATGCCACAATTATTTTTCACAGGATTGATTTCCATTATTTCCAGGTTCAGAAAGGCCAACTGGAGTGGATCTTTGTAAAACTGTTTCCTAAGGAAGAAACATGCTCCCATTAAAATACCATGGCACCAACAACTATTGAGATAATTGGGGAATGTGGGTGTGGGGCTTAGTGAGCAAATGCATGGAACCTTTCCCTACAATTTTTCTCTTTGTAGGTTCTGTCAAATTCTGATCTTTTAACTTGACTTTGACTTATTCCCTTGAGCTCCTTGTGGAGCATAGGGCCTCGTCAACAGTCCTCCAGCAAAGTTTCTCTACAGCAACTACCTCAACATATTCCTTTTCATGATGTGGTGTTAGTATCATTGGATATGCCACCCCAAAGCAGAAAATGCACTGATATGAAAGATTCCTAAATATACATTCTGGAATTAATTATTTCCTGTTCTTAAATTTTAAAGCAATAATCTCACCTGTAAATTAACATCAAAATGAAGATGCAAATTTAAGTTATCATTTAAAACAACGAAATTACATTGTAAAGTGCGAAATTTGGTAGGCAGTTATTAAAAGCAATATTCAAGAACATAAAAGATCCTCTTCTTCTGAATATTTTCAGAACCAGAGCATTAGTTCTGAAGGCCCCATTCTTAAAGTTCAGATTGAATGTAGATTCCAGCATCCATGATGACATATTGATTCAAGAAATTCTTCTTTGCATTTATTACTGTGTTTTCATTACCTTGTACTTTGTCCTCACATACAACATGTCCTTACTGGGCGCAAGCGTCAGGTGACCTTTGACCTCCTGACCTGGGTCAAGGACAACTTCTCTCACCATGGACACCAGGCCATCTTTACTAATAACATACTGAAAGAAACGACCAAACATTATGAATAAATAGTTCTGCATTATGTACAAATGAATGGAAGCAATTGTTTAAAATTAATGAATATATAAGAACTAAAATAACAAGAGATGTGTTTGTCAGAAACACAATGCCCCCTACTGCGCCGCTTTGAAATAAAATTTCTATTTATCAATTGGCAGGTATAGAAATTATCTCCCTTTAAAGCTTGTTACTTCCCTTGGATTTTGTTTTTTGACCTTTGCCCTTGAAGGATGACCTTGACCTTTTACCACTTAAAATGTGCCATGAGATACACATGCATGCCAAATATGAAGTTGCTGTTTCAATATTGAAAAAGTTATGGCCAATGTTAAAGTTTTCGGACAGACACACAGACAGACAGACAGACAGACAAACAGACTGACAGTTCAACTGCTATATGCCACCCTACCAGGGGGCATAAAAAGGAATCATACATACCTAAAATATTCCAAGATAACTACATTTTTTTAGTGAAGAGAGCAATCCATGAAAGAGATTTTGTTAATTTACAAATGGTTACAGGTTTTTTGCAGCAAATACAATTTATAGTCCTAAATTTTTTTTTGGCCAACTGTTTCATTCAGATGGAATACACTACATTGTGGCCCCCAGTACACTTGAAGGAATCAAATCAACTGACAAGTAGATACAAAGTCTTGCCAATCAAGAATTCAGTAGTCCAATCATCTCTTTTCACTTTTGACAAATAAAACAGGTATAGAGAAACAAACTGTTTTACATTCAATCCTTTGACAAACAATTTGGGACAACCAAAAGGCTGGACAATAAATATGAGGTGCGCTCTGGGAAGACCTGGAATACCTGGCTTAATGCTTGTGCGTAAAGTGTTGTCCCAGATTAGCCTGTTCAGTCTGCATAGGCTAATCAGGAACAATACTTTCTGCTAATACATAATTTTTTGTTTAAAAGAAGTCTCTTCTAAACGAAAATGCAGTGAAGGTGGAAAGTGTTGTCCCGCTGGACTGCACAGGCTAATCTGGGGCTAAACTTTACGCACATTCATTAAGCCCCGTTTTCCCCGAGAGCAGCTCATATTTGTCTACTGGTTTATTCTTACCTTAAGTATGGAGCCACTCTTGGTTCCAAGATACAGGCTCACGTATCTAGGATCAGTTTTCGCGATAAGGGATGTCACAAATGTTCCAGGAACAGTGAACAGGGGTCGTTCAAACAACGGTGACAGCCCCTGAATGGCCCTGTAATATTCTGAATGATTGGACCTCCCGCATTCATCCAGCTTGACATTCTGGAATGTAAAACAACTGTCAAAGACATTTTGCACTCAGACATGTCAAATATCACTTTGTTGTCAGGGAAAAGATGATGCTTAAGGAGGATGGGTGGAGAAAATCAGATTTATGTGGCTTTTTTTTATAAATATTTAAATAAGGCTTTTAGGGCATTCATGTGACCTTTTCAATACATTTTGCAACATGGCATTCAACATGTGTTGGCAAGTCGGCCATGGGATCATTACAAGCAACAAGATGTAGCCCCTTAGATAATTTATTAGATCTTTCCCCAAAGAGGTTCCATCCTTGCTGATACTGTGGAATCACTCATTTTTGCGCTTTTCTTGCTCCTGCCATTGCGGGAATTTATGATCACCGCATATATTTACCTATTATACCATTTGGTCATGTTGTAATGGAACACTTCGTCCATCCATGTACAGAAGTTCATAGCTCTTAAAATGTCCCTCTTGTTCCATGTTAAAATTTAATAAAAAAGTGCGAACTTTATACTTAAATGTTTTATTTAAGTTTTAAAACAAAAATGAACATTAACATAATTAAGTTTAAATCGCATAAGTAAAAACAAAAATAAATAAAAACTGGAAATGAGTACCCAAATACCAGTAGTAATAGTACTTATTATTTTAAAACAACATTTTTTTTTATATATTTTACCATTTTATTGCAAATCGATTTATTAATGTATATAAATTATTTTAGTTATATTTTTTTCAAAACTGCAAATATTTCAGCGATTGAAATTGCAGGTGCATAATTTGAACCACGCCAATTCAAGTGATTTGACAGTAACCCATTCAAACATTGAATTTCAGTCATATCCTATTATTCATAAATTTAAGCCAGTGGCAATGAAAAGCATCTGAACTTTTCTTTTAAGTGTTAGGAAATAAAGTAGTCAATCTTCTTGGCAATACTAACATTATTGTTGTAATAATTTTGATAGGATGATTATGGCCCTGGTAATACAACAAGTTACTGAAGGCAAATCTTTTCATCTGAAATCAAATGTCTTAAATTCTTGCTAGTTTTCTTCCATTGATACTATACCAAAAGACACAATCATTCCGATAGACATAACAAATTCCTTTCATCCATCTCTGATTTCCTTTAAATTAGCAACTATTACAACTCCAAATATTTTCAGCACAATTTATACAACATTGTTCAGAATCAGCCCCCTGACTGTTAACAAAACCATTAATTTGCTGCTGCAGGTAATTGCAGGTAATAAAAATCATGGAAAAGAATCATCAAAAACCTTTATGGAGCCGAGTATTTACTTTATCTGCTATCAGACAGAGACGAAACCCTGTGTATTGCTCTGCAATACCCATTAAGCACACATGTTGGAACAGCTGCAGTGAGTTCTCCAAGGGGAGGTTCATTATGTACTGCATTAATGTTCAATTTTAGGTTCGTGAAGTACTAAAAGGTACCGTATCAAGCCCATATTTTGGGAAGGGAGGAATTCTTTCAATTTTATAAACCATTTATCGGACAGAATGTTTCTTTTACCCAAGTAATCGCCTATTATGCTTCAATTAAGTGCAGCTGCAAATCAAACGAAAAAAACTAGACTGAACAAACACAATATTAAACAAACAAGAGCACTGTCGAGCGGATGCCAACGCTCGGCTGTGGGTGCTTGGATTTGTTTTTTGACCTTTGACCTTGAAGGATGACCTTGACCTTTCACCACTCAAAATGTGCAGCTCCATGAGATACACATGCATGCCAAATATCAAGTTGCTATTTTAAATAATGCAAAACTTATGGCCAATGTTAAAGTTTTCGGACGACGCTGACTACAACTACGACGACGCGGCAGACAAGAGGGCTTTGACAATACCTCAGGGTTTCTTCGAAAAAACAGCCGAGGTAAAAAAACTACTGGCAAGAAAAAAATGCTCCATTTATTAATTTTTACAATGCATTATTTATAGAGCAAAACTTAAACTTAGTATCAGCATAATAATACAACAGGGGCCAACTGTTAGAAACATAAATCCAGAAGCATACATTTCTTTAAAATCATGCACTTTCTCAGTAACACACATTGCCTACACAAAGTGTTTTTCGTTCCCCTTTAATACATTCTTAATTTGTTGGCAATCTGCAGTTATTTTTCCCATAGCCCCAGTCCCAAACTCAGAAAAAAGAACTTTGCTAGATGCAAATAGCCGAAAAATATGATGTACCACATATTCATGTATAAAACGGTTATATTAATGTAACATATCCACTTCATATAACCCTATCAGTTATATCACAAACCTCTCATCTAGATGTGTGCAACAATTGCTATTGCAGTCACAAAAGCTGCTTGGGATTGATGCAAAAAGTGATTGACAATCCAGTGTGGTAGCTGGCAGTCACTAGCGGTATGCAACATTTGCTAGATTACATATCACCCCCACCTCACTGATACTTCAATCACACAATTGATGAGTACATTTTTAGAGCATTATTAAGGCTGAATATGCCAATAATGTACATAGCAGAATATGTGTTATGCACCCCATATATAATATAATTTATTGTTAACTTTGTTTTGAAATAAAAAGACACAACTTTTCATATATACTAACAGCATAAAGAAAATGATGGATAAAACTATAAGAAAGGGAAAATGTATTTTGGTTGATGAAAATTCATACTCTAATATCAAAATTCTCTTTTACTAACATTATATTCTATTATGAAAACTTAAGGCTAGCAAAATTGCATCATATCAAATTAGATTTGTATCTAGCATGTTTCATAATATCTGTTATTTTGACACCTCATGAACAAACCTTGTATAAAAGTGAAGAATATTTCACATTAATAAATAAAGAATTAAGCTTAACTTTTGGATAACATTTCAGCTCTCAACCAATTGAGCAAGCATTATAATTTAAACTTACTCAAACATCATATGTCAAACTTCTGAGATACTCAATAGTTTTGCTAGAGTAATCAGATTTATCATTTTTGCTATGAACTTTCCCATTAGTAAGGGAATAATTTATTAAATGATGTTCCCAACTTTCCACAAATCTGTCATAAAACCATGTTGAATTAGGTGTCAGGGCACCAAAACCACAAGAATGACAACAACGGCTCATCAAAAGCAATTTTGCATAATGAAAATTAGCACTAGATTAATATCAGATTCATTAAAATCAAATCATGAAACTGAATATAATCAACACATGCTCATGCTGGGTCTAATGGCAGAACATATTGGTAGGAAACATGCCATAAGCCAAAGGATGCTTTGGGGGAAGTATTTTTTGTCTTGGCATGATCATATTATTAAACAATTTGCCATATTGAAAGATAACTTCCTATGTAATCTCATGTCAGACATCTCAACACTTATTTTTGCAACATTTTCCCAGAAAAAACCTTAACCTATCATAAACTATTCATCATAATGTGCTTATGTTTGGACGAAATCCTAATATAAAAATTGATATCCTGACATTTTTTTTATTTTCTATAAAACATGCAGAACAGAATAATTATAAGAACATGCATACTAATATATACATTAACCCTTTGCATGCTGGGAAATTTGTCGTCTGCTTAAATGTCGTCTGCTAAATTTCTAAAATTAGCATTTTCTTTGATTTTTTTTCAAAGAATACTATCAGAATAGCAAACAGTTTGGATCCAGATGAGACGCCACAGAACTGGATCCTGATGAGACGCCACATTCTGTGGCGTCTCATCTGGATCCAAACTGTTTGCAAAGGCCTTCTAAATTCGGTTCCAGCGCTAAAAGGGTTAAACAAAACTTCTCAACACTTACTTTATTAAAAAGTGCTATTTCAGGCTAATGATAGTCATTGTAAAATGTGGCACCTATTTGTTTTACACTGCAGTAATCTGTTGATTCCTAGTACTACAAAACATGACTTTGATTTGGCCATGGTCTTCAAGAGGGACGGCGGGCTAGTTTTCAATGTTTGGGTCCCCAAAGCAAGTGTACCGCTTAGTGTTGGAATGCTTTGGAATGCATTAATTTATAAATTACAGAAAACATGGCCAGAGTATGTTAACCGGAACGTGGTCAAGATGTTGGTATGTTTGCTGCTTGCCCTTCAGGTAGCAACAGTCATCATCCAGGCATTAAGAAACACTCAAATCGACGAAAGTCACAGCCATGTTGCCTTAGCAAAATACCACTTATGTTACAGGTTCATCTTATATAGATCGGATGTGCACATTTATTCCGCAATACTACCTTCATAGGTGCATAGCATTTTTTAGCATGACATGAAAAAATCATAACTACCATTTTTATCAGAGCAGGGAAAAACTGTCTCTTGTATTTTATTTGTAATCAATGAGAGGATGATCTTGTTAATTTAAAGCTGAATACTCCATTGCATAGCCACTTCAGAAGATTCATTAACTGATCACTTTCCATGTTTTCCACAGTCATTGCTTTCTGTCTTCCAATCCTGCATACACAAGTAACTTGTTGAATACAAAAGCAATTGGGAAAGACAGTGGATGACAATGTCAAAGGGTATCAGGCTACATGAATTACCATACATCCCCCAGAACCATCCATAATGCCCTGACAAGAATGATGACAAATGAACATGAGACATTCCCTAGGAAATCACATCATGGCATGGACATTATTCTTGGTTCAGATGATAGGCAGTGTATTCCCTGGGAAGTCGGGGTTATTAAATGAACATTCCTGGCATTTGTCACCATCTAAAGCTATTGATAAGGAAGTGGCAGAGATCAGAAACACTATTTGGGAAACTGTATTTAATGGAGTTGTCATGTCCTCAGCAGGGTTTTTTTTTGGCCTGATTTTATAGCCGAATAAGGGCTATGTTCCCAATGGCAAAAGGTATACTTTTTTGCCCAAAATTTGGAAAAAAAATCCCCCTTTTTTTTTTTTTTTTTTTTTTTTTTTTTTTTTTTTTTTTATTAGTGTCTAATGATTATTTTATCACAATTTTATTTCAATTACATGTAACAAAGTACATAATAATGATTTATATGATTTTAATTTTTTAATTTGAATTGATATACAGAGTTATATGGTTGTACTAAAGTGCTACCAAAGAAGGCTACTGAATTAATTTTCCCAATTTCTTGAAAATGCCGATAAAATTCCCAAATCCAAGGCCATGGGCTATCTTCCCAAAAAGGGGGAAAAAAACCCTGCTCAGTGAGTGTCTAAGGGCCGATTTCGGCCCCAATCCCATGCTTAAAAGGTATTTATTTTTCTGCTAAACTTGCTTTAAAATGTAAGTTTTTTGTTAAAGAGACTTAATTTGGTAAAAAAAGATAAAAGTTGTAGGCATTTTTGTAAATATAAGTAATTCCAAATTTTTGTATCAAACCAAGTTTGATCTAATTTTGCTTTTGTAACAAATCATTTGATAAACATTTTATTACAAAGAAGAATTAAAACATGTCACCATGCTTATCTGAAACAAATAATTCCCCTTTTGTCATAAAATACCCCATCGGAACGGGTCCTTCACGTATTTCTTAATCATTAATGTCATTAAATGACATAGAGACACAGTATTATTTTCAGTGCCTCAATTTAAGAAATTTCTTAAATATGATGCAAGCCTGATACGCTCCAAACAACATAACTGATTACATTTGTATTATTACCGTACCCTATTCTAAATTTGTGATGATTATTCCCCCCCCCCCCCCCCNACATGCAGGTGTGCAGGCCCGGTCAACCCGTTGCCATGGTAACATTCCTCGACGGACGTTTTCATCATCTTGTCGATGGTGTGCAGCTCAAATACACAGATGGCTGAATCTTTGATGTTGTCTGAGTATCCTTTGGTAAATGACATGAACAATTTGTTAGAACTAGTCTCATAATGAACAGCCTGCACCACTGAGAATTGCACTTTTGTATCCGCAACACAATCCAGTTGAATTTGTGTGTGCGCGCTATGTTTAAGGTCACTATGGCATATTCGCGAGACTTTCGTTTGCACTTTCAAAGCCTTTGTATTGAACTGTCTTGTAACAAAATAAGTGAATTGGCCTTCTGTGAATGTGTTAAGATATTCTGCAAAGAAATCTTTGGGTATTTTGTTGAGATTCAAAGTGTACACAGCAGATTGTTCACCGTGGACTAGTTTGAGATCTCTGAATGACCTTGAACTGAGCACTGGGATATATCGAGACGATTTGTCGCCATCCTGAACAAAGTTATTGGCGACGATCACAGTCTGACTTGCTGGATTATACCCCACAAGGCTCGAAGTGTTTCCAGCCAAGGTCAGTATCGGAACTGCGCTGGTTTCGAGCACTTTGGAAAGATCCACGTACAAGACCACCGCACACTTGCCAGACTGGCTTGAACACAGTATCACCAAGTTTTGCTTGTCATTTATCACAATAGTATTACAACTCGTAAAATTTAATCCCAATTTATGAATATACACTAATTTGAGATCACTGTCAAGTTTGGCTATAGTTTTGGCACTTGTAACAAGCAGATTTCCACTATTTTCGTCCATTGCCATCTGTAACAATTCTTCGCCATATGGGTCCCGGTATGTGCCCACAATTTGAAGCCCATGTGACCTTGGTCCAGTTGTCATGAGGACCAAGGCAACAACAGCTGTTAACACGTCAGTGGTCCTCATTTTGGCAGAACCTGAAAGCATAGATAGATTCAGTTACAGTTAAGTCACCATTGCTATTTTACATCCACAATCTGCCAGAACTGCTAGTACAGTAGACTCTGTTATATGTGTGTCTGAAAACTTTTTATAAGTTAAGTGATTTACTTGAATACAAATATTATTTTCCAAGTGCATTCAAACTTTTGTTAAAAGGCAGGCATACATTCATAAGTTTTGTTTGCTTCAAGATACACAAAAAAACAATAATATTTCCAAAGCATGAAATATGAATGGTGTGTAATGTAGCCTACATGCCATGTGAAATGTAGCCTACATGCCAACAGTTTTATGAGTTTCAGACACCCTTTGTGTGGCACTGTGAGGGGTTGACTTGCAGTCATTCCACAGATGACAGGTTTATTGCTTGTAGGTAACTCTCATATATCACATTTAATTAACACAAATGTATGTGATACCCATTACGATTTGCTGGGAGCAGTTGTGCTTTAGGTACTTTCTGCTTTTCAGCCTAGCAAACTGACACGTGTGAACTCTGTTAGCATAAATAACCAGCTTTAAACACATCCTTAATATTAATACTCTGTAGGGTCAATGCATGTGTTTCAAAAGATAATTGACAGCATAAACAAATTAAGTGGGATATTCTTCTATACAAGACACGCAATTCCAGTACTAAAATTAATCCTGCATAAAGGTCAATCTCAGGTTAATGCTGTCAAGCTATACTAACATTCCACCTAAACCATGGCAACCATAGCCAAAGCCTTGCTCAAAAACCATGGCAACTTAAGTCAGACTCACAAACCATGGCAACTGAAGCCTGACTCACAAACCATGGCAACTGAAGCCAGGCTCACAAACCATGGCAACTGAAGTCTGGCTCACAAACCATGGCAACTGAAGTCTGAGTCACAAACCATGGCAACTGAAGCCTGGCTCACAAACCATGGCAACTGAAGTCAGGCTCACAAACCATGGCAACTGAAGCCTGGCTCACAAACCATGGCAACTGAAGCCTGGCTCACAAACCATGGCATCTGAAGTCTGGGTCACAAACCATAGCGACTGAAGCCTGGCTCACAAACCATCGCAAC
>VMBQ01004469.1:41148-82264 GCA_007657795.1 Dreissena rostriformis
TTTTTTTTGGAATTGGGAAATATGTAATCAAGATTTGATTGGGAATGGGTCCGTTTGCTTTGGGAATGCCTCCGTTTTCCGGAGGAGCAGACAGTGCTGAAAAACCCCTGGTATAATAATATCATTGTGCTGCATAAAATTACATTTTTCAGAAGATTAAACATAGTACCACACATCTGAAAAATGAAAATAAATAATCATATGAAATCAAAGATATGTTTAAGATAACAGATTAGTGCCCCAGGTGTTTGTCCCTAAGTAATTTATTTGTGCTTGACCTGATTGTAGGAAAAGATGAGTGATCAAGTGTGTATGTGTGTGGGGGGGGGGTCAACAAAATCAAATTTTAGGCAACCTTTTGAAGTGCTGGAAATTTTAATCATTTTAAAGAATTCTCTTATTGGACGAGGCTGTTCTCTTGGGGGCCTTTACTAGGTATTGGGCCTTTCAAAAGAAGGCAAAGAGCCCTGATATCCTCAATATCCCATTGCGAAGGATGACAGGTGATGACGCGATAAGCAAGCGTTAACCTATGTTTTGCCAGTTACAACTGAGATGGCACATTAAAAGTATATCCTCCGGCTTTTCATTCACATCCAGTATTAGTGTTTCCTTCTCTGTTCTCAATTCAGGAATAACAAAAAGCCACTAGTGTACAGTGTCCTTTTCTATGTTTCAGGGTCAGGGGTCAAGGGACTCTGGTCAGGGGTCAAGGGACTCGAGGCAGCCTCGCCAGAATTAAAGGACAGAACGGACTGAAAGTGACACCCCGAAGCTGCCATTGTGTAACAGTTAGAAACAAGTGTTAGAGTGTAGTAGTGGCAGTGTTCTCAAGGATGCTGAACTAGGCTGTGGATTATTGATTCCCTATCATGCATTTGTTGGAGTGGATTTTTCTTTCTTTGTCATTTATCTCTTTAAAGTAGTTATCTCATTCATGAATGTAATTATAGTCAAGTGTTTAATCATCCAGAATTGATCATGGTTTTTGCTTCTCTGTTTTTTGAATTTACATTTTTTTTAAGAATTTATGCACAAAAGTGTGTTATTAAACTGTTAGATGTGAACTTATGTGTAATATTTCTTTAGATTGAAACATATTGCTTAAGAAATCAATTTGGTCTATTGTATATTTGATTATATATGAGAGTCAAATTTCTTTGTGTTTAAGTATTAAATAAGTAACATACTTTTTTTCCTATTAAATCAACAACTGTTCTTAACACAGTTTTATCATAAATTCAAGTATTAAATGTCCGTTTTTGTTCTTTATCATTTTTTTTGTTCATATGTAATCAGTCAACATTCATAATTATGTGTAGTGTCCATTATTTTATCTCTTATTTGAGGAACAGTCATTTAATCAACAATTGTGGTACGCTAAGGTCTTAAAATCAGAGAAACTATCCAGTCCCGCATTGCCATTTACGGTTAGTTGACATTTTAAAAATGCCTACAGAGCAGTGAATATCACAATTTACATATTAAAAACAAGTGTGTGCACATAGATACAATACAGTGATTGTGAAACAATATTATGACAGATGAGATGCAAGATTTCACTGTTCAAAAACATTTGTGTGTGAGAAACACAATTCTCTTCAAAACTTCAGTAGTCAGGTCCGATGAATTGGAACAATAACAGGAAGGGTTGATGGACACATGAGGTGTGCAATTGGTGCTCATTTGCAAGCAAAAAAAACTTCTGGTTGTTTGTGGAAACGTGATGTGGAAGTTTTGAAGGAAAATGAAAGCTCAACAAATCTGGACTTGACTTATTAAATGATAAAACTTACTCAAACAGTGTTAAGTGGTACAGTGATAGTGCCAATTACGAAATAGTTGTCATTATAAAATGTGCAGATCTACGTCGGAAAAAAGACTCCACATAGTGTAGCCATAGTATTAAAAAAACACTCAAGTAAATGTGCAAAGTAGGGCTACAGAACTAACTTAGCGTGTAAAGTGTTTTTTAAGCGCTTTTATCGATAACAAATGTTAACAATAGATCCATATTTTAATGCAAAAAAAAAAGACAGACAAAAGACTGAATTTTTAAATTCTCATCATGTGATACAAACTCCAAATAGAGGACAGCAACAAGAAACATTAGTGTGTATTGTTACCCATTTAGAGACTTCAATAAATTGTGTGTACATGTTTATATGTAGTGGATGTCATGTGTTTTTAATGTACATGAATTGTTAATATATTCACATTTCTGGAGAGTAGGCAGTTAGCGATGCGACGAGACTGGAGATGTCAACCATACATGGTCGTCAAGGAAACAGACCAACTTGTGAAGAATTGGTTACCAGTGTGGATTTTCGTCTACAATATCAGACACCTTTTGATGATGTTGTACATGACTTCATTTTGATTTTATCAACTAAATTTCTGATTAAAATTTGCATGAATCTGTGTTCTGATGAAGCTTTTGATCATTGTTCAATTTGTTGTTTAGAAAAGTAGTCAAACAGAGCCTTTCTGATTTTCTTAATTTATTCACAGATTTTCTTAATTGTCAAGAAAATTGTTTGCAATTTGGTCTTTATACATATTATGTACACACATTTACAGGTTTAGATGTCAGTAAACTAACTTCGTAAAAAAACACATTTGTTATGCTATTTGTATAGACTATACTCCATGTATGTGGACATGCTGTTCGTACTATGAATTTTGCACAAGTTTGTCTGTTTCTGTGGTATTGGATTCTTCTGCCTGGTTAAGACTTTAGTCTGGTTTGAATATTGGGAAAATCTTGTTTTATCTTGCTGGTCTTGCTAAGCTTTAACCAAATAAATGACAGCAACATTTGAATAAATTGTGTTATTCCTTTACATGTATACCTGTTAAATAATGGTACAAGAGAAATGTTCAGATTGATTGAATTGAATAATTCCTACATCTGTTTAAATCGATTTAAAAATTTCAAATGGTCTGATAATAAAACATTTTGTTTCACATATGATTTGTCTAAAGTGAATATGTTTGCTGTATGTTGATTAACACTTCTATGATTTGTAAATGTACAATAATTCATGATCAACCCAAAAACATCTTTTTTAAGGTGCACTTTGGCAACTTTTATTGACTGCTACATGCATGTTAAATGTACTAGGCCGGCCTGCAAGATATTTCAATGGACACATTATTGGTGACAACCATTTCTGATGCTGTTCTCTGCTTGTGAATGCAGCAGTGTAATAATTCTTAAATCTATGGTATCGAGATGGTCATGTCGCCATTGTTTTTAGGGTGTTATGTACACACTGTGTTACTTTTGTAATATATGTAGTACAATGGTAATCTGGTGGTTTTGTGAATTACTGTATATTGCAAGGAAGATGCCTCTTCATAGAAATAGAATCTTGATTTGTAATTAACTTTTGATATACCTTAGGATGTTTTCCTGTAAAATTATCCTAAGTTTTACTATATATGGGCGCTGTCATGCCAAAATGGGTCTTATGCCATATGCTGCCAGCATAGCTCCAGACCAGCCTGCCCAATGGCAGTGCGCTGTACAGTTGCGCAAGGTATATTGGACTCTAAGTGGACAGGGTAGAATCTGGCCAGACTGTGCGGATGTGCTGGCTGGGCTGGGGCTATGCTTGCTGCATAAGACACATTTTTGCATCGGCTCACATTAATATTATTTGACTACCAGTAATTTGGCTTTTGATGTTGATCCCCAACAGACTTCCAGAAAGTTTATCTACTTGACAAGTAGCAAGCCAGATTTTGATATCAAATAGTAATTAGTGATTATCACAAGTAAGGACATTGACATGGATGATTCTCATATCTGAACCAAATTAAGTACGATTGTTGATTGGTTCAAGGTTGCAATGTCATCAACAGCCTCCGATGTGTTTGCCCCAATATTCATTCCTTGTCAGTTATAGTGAACATTTCAAATTTTCCTTCTTTTTCTTAATCTCATTTTCAAAATTTCGTGTCATGCTTGAACTTAAAATGTTGCATCATAATTTTGTTGTTTCACTTAGTAAAATTTCGGTATACCACATACTGTGTAGTTTGATTTTTTACGTATTTTGGCAAAAAATGTATAGTTCAATATGAATGGTACAAAGTTTTATAAATACGCTTCATTGTTCACCAAATGTTCACTATAATCAATATCAGTCCCATGTTTTGTTGCTTTCATGACTGCTTTATCATGTGGTACCTTGAAATAAGGTCACTTTTCAAGGTCACTTTTTTCACCCAATATCATTGATATTAAATGTATACATGCAAGAAACTTTCAAAAACAAGCGCGAGTGTTGTGTTTCATTTTATAATTGTACTACAGCGTTTGGTATTAACGTAACTGAGGCGACTATTAACATCATAATGCGCAACCAGACTGATCAAGGTCTGTCAAAATTTCAAATCACACTGAAGTGATGAAGTTCAGTAAAAAAAATACATCACACTGATGTGATGGATGTTGAGTCACATTTTCACATCACACTGAAGTGATGGACGTTCAGTCACATTTTCACATCACACTGAAGTGATGGACGTTGAGTCACATTTTCCCATCACACTGAAGTGATGGACGTTGAGTCACATTTTCACATCACACTGAAGTGATGGACGTTCAGTCACATTTTCACGTCACACTAAAGTGATGGACGTTCAGTCACAATTTCACATCACACTGAAGTGATGGACTTTCAGTCACATTTTCACATCACACTGAAGTGATGGACGTTGAGTCACATTTTCACATCACACTGAAGTGATGGACATTGAGTCACATTTTCACATCACACTGAAGTGATGGACGTTGAGTCGAAATTTCACGTCACACTGAAGTGATGGATGTTGAGTCGAAATTTCACGTCACACTGAAGTGATGGACGTTCAGTCACATTTTCACATCACACTGAAGTGATCACTGATGGACGTTCAGTCACATTTTCACATCACACTGAAGTGATGGGCGTTAAGTAAAAATTTCACGTTACACTGAAGTGATGGACATTCAGTCGAAATTTCATGTCACACTGAAGTGATGGACGTTCAGTCAAAATTTCATGTCACACTGAAGTGATGGACGTTCAGTCACATTTGCACATCACACTGAAGTGATCACTGATGGACGTTCAGTCACATTTTCACATCACACTGAAGTGATGGACGTTAAGTAAAAATTTCACGTCACACTGAAGTGATGGACGTTCAGTCAAAATTTCACGTCACACTGAAGTGATGAACGTTCAGTCAAAATTTCAAATCACTGGATTTACTTTACCATCTAATCATGGCTACTATTTAAGCGAGGGTACGAAAATTCAACTTGATTGCTCGGCCAGAGGAGTGATAAATTTTGTGTCCGGACAAGCTGAACATTCTGGCTTGTTATACCCCCATTACGGGTAAGGGGGTTATATAGGAGTCACTTTGTCGGTCGGTCGGTCTGTCTGTCCCGAAAATTATTTTGTCCGGGCCATACCTATGTCATTCATTGAAGGATTTCAAAATCATTTGGCACTTTTCTTCACCATCCTTGGACGGTGTGTCGCGCGAAAGAATTACGTGGATATCTCCAAGGTCAAGGTCACACTTTGAGGTCAAAGGTCAAAAATGGCCATAAATGAGCTTGTGCGGGCCATATCTCTCTTGTTCATTGAGAGATTTCAAAATAATTTGGCACATTTGTTCGCCATCATTGGACGGTGTGTCGCACGAAAGAAGTACGTCGATATGTCCAAGGTCAAGGTTACACTTTGAGGTCAAAGGTCAAAAATGGCCATAAATGAGCTTGTCCGGGCCATAACTATGTCGTTCATCAAGGGATTTTGAAATCATTTGGCACATATGTTCACCATCATTGGACGGTNTTACATAATTACTTAGTGTTTTTCCCAGGCTATTTTAACGTGGCGCTGCGCCACACCGCCCTCCTGAAGCGCCACTCTGCCTTTTTCAAAGGAAATAAACGCCACGCGCCCTTATCAAAAACATCTTTATTGCCTTATGACATAACTTGTCCGAAAAATCAGTGTCTGCAACATGTTGTCTTCATTATTTCACACATGATGATTTGCAAGAAATGCAAGAAAGTAAGAAATGCATCCTTCAACTTAATGATACATATTATAATCACATTACAATTGATAAGTAAAACTTACCTATACAAGTATACCCATAGCCGTTATAATTGATAAGTTATCATCTATAACAGTATTTTCATAGCAAAAAAGGCACCCAACGTATTACTGCCCTTTTTTGCATAAACCGCGCGTTAAAATGCCCTTTTTGAATTTACTGCGCCATGCCCCTATGCACTCCTGGGAAAAACACTATTACTGCACACTTTAATTTGTAACACATGAATCTATCATAGGAAATACTTTGACATTCTACACATAACAAATTCACATCAACAACCTAGATATTTGCATAAAACAGATAAAGAAGACTGAAAGCATGTTAGTTCATAAACTAAATGCTCAAAACTTCTTTCAACTTGTATAAACAAGGTTTAAATTTAGAAATACTTGTCTGAAACTGATATGAATGCAGAAGTAATAAAACCTTAATGAATCATCCATCAACGAAATCAATCTAATGCAAGTTTGGAAAAAACAACACTTGCACATTTAATAATAATACAACCAATAAATGCACCCAAAAACAATAATTGGAGCTGCCAAAGTATAAACTTTTAATACAATCAAAATGGTTATAATTTTCTTATCATTTAAATAACTTTTCTTATCATTTAAAAATTTAATTAGTCCATAAAACCTACAGAACAAACAACGGACACACGTTGAGTGTTGACAATTAAATTACCTATTTAATTCCAGATTTAAATCCAGTCAAAATCCAAACCCAAACTGAGAAGTGCACATACAGACTCTCAACAGCCAGCAGCGTTGTATCAGTCCCAGAGGCACTGGACCATGTGCTATAAGAATCAATCTCCCTCTATCACACAGCCCTACTGTACCACACTGATTGTTGATTGGCTGTCTACAGTGATAACCCTGTATCACACATAGCTACAGGGTGCATGCAACTTAACCCTTTACATGCTGGGAAATTTGTCGTCTGCTATAATGTCGTCTGCTGAATTTCTAAAATTAGCATTTTCTTCGATTTTTTTCAAAGAATACTATCAGAATAGCAAACAGTTTGGATCCTGATGAGACGCCACGTTCTGTGGCGTCTCATCTGGATCCAAACTGTTTGCAAAGGCCTTCAAAATCCGGTTCCAGCGCTCAAAGGGTTAAGCAACCACTTCAAAATAAGCCCCGCTCTGGGAAAACAGGGGTTCATGCATGTATCTAAAATGTCATCCTATATTAGCCTGTGCAGTTTGCACAGGCTAATCTGGGGAGGACACTTTATGCAAATGCAGAATTAACAAGTACAGAATTTTGATTGGTTATTTGAATTCATGCTTGAACCTGTGTTTAATTGTTTTTTTGGTCTTAATCTACCATGAGAGATAATTAAGGCGAACCACTTCAGTCCCACATTTATATCCAATCATAAAACTTAAATACAAAGGCACATCATTCGTGTTTATTGCCTGTGATATTTTAATTTTAGAGCTTCAGAACATTGTAATTGTTGGTAATTTTTTGTGGATGGGTAATAAATCCTGTGGCAAAACCATAATGTCTATTTAATAACAAATATGAAATACTTTATTGTTTTAATCTCACAATGTACAATGTAATAAACACTCAGTGCACATTGTTAAACATTTCTAATTTACACAAGGCTAAGATATTCAGATGCATGTAACGTATTCTTTATAAAAGGAATAGTTCAGCAAGTGACAATTTCACCTTATTAGCCAAACTATTATTAATGCCATTGTTGTTTATTTGAGCCTCTTTCTGTGAAAACTGGGCTAAATGCATGTGCGTTATGTGTCATCCCAGAGTAGCCTGTTCAGTCCACACAGTCTAACCCTTTGAGCGCTGGAACCGGATTTTGAAGGCCTTTGCAAACAGTTTGGATCCAGATGAGACGCCACAGAACATGGCGTCTCATCAGGATCCAAACTGTTTGCTATTCTGATAGTGGTCTTAGAAAAAAAATCAAAGAAAATGCTAATTTTAGAAATTCAGCAGACGACATTTTAGCAGACGACAAATTTCCCAGCATGCAAAGAGCTAATCTAGGACAACACTTTCCACCTAAACCGATTTTTTGCTAAGAACAGACTTCATTGAAATAAAAAATTCCACAGAAAGTGTTATCCCTTATTAGCCTGTGTGGACTGCAAAGGCTAATCTGGGAAGACACTTTACGCACATGCATTAAATCCTGTTTTTTCTCAGAGCGGGGCTCAATAATATCATTCAATCAACAGTAACTCAGCTACCTCTACACCTTTTGAGCCCAGTCTGTATCTTTCAGTATTCATGTCCACAAGGCCTTTTAAGTGTTTTTTGAATGACATAACATCCTGATGGCAGCTGCTTTTGCACGGGCCATTAACCACCCAAGATGCTTTATAACATGTGTGCACACAGTTTTTTTGTATGATAATTCACTGATCTTTTGAATATAGGTTTTTTCTCCCATTCCCAAAATAATGGCAGTCATCAGAGATGGAAATGAGGTGTCAAAACATTATAAGCAAGTAAAAATGGCTGGTATGATATTTTGACTCCCAATTTGATAGGTAATGTTTCAAACAAGAAACATGGCATGGCCACTTAACCAGGTTTTCAACATTTCGTTATTAATTTAATGTTAATAATTGTGCAATCACAAGCAAGATCCGCACGTATTTTGCTACTTCAGGTATAACCACATAATTTCAGAGCAATACCTACATCCAAACTCAGGCCAAGTGATTGAGTGCAAAACAGTTTTTCTGATTTAAGTTACAGTAACCATGACATTGATCCAACTGGTGCGAAATGCAACACCTTGTAAGGTCTAAGTGTAAGCTACCAACATAAACAATTTCAGAACAATACCCGCATAGTTACTTATGCTATTTCTGCGTGTTGTTTTCCTATTTTAAGAAATAATGACCTCGATCTTGACCCAACTGGTCCTGAATAAACTATTGTTAAAGTTGTATATACAGTGACCTTGACCACAAGCTCAGACAGGCCTGAAATGCAATCCCAAGCCATGTCTGCAAATGAGCTACCTATACACACATTTTCAGAGTGATACCTCTTTCCAAACTCAAATTATTGAGCGTATTCCATTTTTCTACTTTTAGTAACAGTGACCTTGACCTTTACCAGAGATGTCCCAAATATGATCCAAAGAAAGGTCTGCAAGCAAGCGTGCTATATATATGCTAAGTTTTATCAAGAATGGTCAACACAAGCTTTAAGTTTTTTGACTGGACACTGACCTGCTTGCTGTTTACCAGGATATTCAACTTTGAAAATCTTGTTAAAAATATGTTCTTATCAAATTGCACAGCTACTTGTTCACAATGCAGTTCAGTTGAAAACAAAAATGCTTGAATACTTGAACAAAAGCTTGTCACAGAAGTCACAAATACCCCNAATTATTGTAAAACATCTGTTTCCCCATTAAAATACAAACTTTGATAAAATATACAATAAACCCAGCAACATATTTCTGAATGTAAATGCAAATACTCGGTATGTAAATGCAATTGTTTAATTATTCCCTCTAAATTAATTCAAATGCATGCTTATATCATGTCACATACGAAAACATTCATTATTCACGCGATTTTTTTTTTTTTAATAAATTAAAAAAGAATACACAAACATGAAGCCTTTTATGGGATAAAGTTTAAAAAAGTATGAGTAACTGAACAAATATGTACGTTTGAATATTATATGGGAAAAGTAAATACATGTGTTTTTAACTAATCTAAAAAGTTATGACAAATTTTCTGATCGCAAATGTGAGAAAACAGTATACCCATTAAACATTATGATACATAAGACATTTTTTGTAGCACATCAATTCATCGCAAAAACGAGTACATGTATACATCCAGTAACACATTTTGACCATATATTTTTATATCAGTCAAGTAGGTAGTCAAGACTACCTACATTCTGGGACAGATTTACCGGGGTTGCATATGGGCATAAATGTATGGCATTCATTGGAAAAAAACATTCACCCGGTGACACGGCGGTTAACATAAACGAACATAACCGGAAACAATATTACTGTACCGTTTGAATTATATTGGTTATACGGACCAATATCTGGATTGTATTACCATTTACTCGTGTTGTCTGCATAAGCTATTGGGCGTTGTCGGTTCCCACTGCGAATGGACGTTTTTGTTACTGAGCACAATCATAAAATTTACTTAAAGCCGGTCGAGTTGATGTTGGTATATTATCCCATGTTTGTTATGTGTCGCAAAAAAGTGATAATGAGTCAAAATGTGATTGTATTTATGTCAGATGTGCAAACAATTTGGTCAAATCGGCCAAAAAATGCCCAAATTCAGTACAAAGATAGGGCTTTTCAATTTCTGTCCATTGACAGAAATGATCTAAATTTAAACACGCGCGGGTCACATGTAAATCCACGTGACCATTGCATCATTGTTTATAACGCCATTGGCCATAGAAAAATCGTATTATTTAGTAGTTCTTCTTTTTTTTTTAAAGCGCGGAAGTGGAAATCACGTGAAAATGGCGCTCACGTAACCCAACGCGTGCATACGTCACAGATTAATAATAGCATTGAGCATTCCGTTATGTACATGATTAGGTTTCGTATTTTTGATGCTTTTGGCATTTTTTGGCACAATTTTTGCGAAAATCAGTATGGAAGAGTTAAGCTTTAGAATGTATCTGACGAATACTGATCAATTCTGGTCAGTCGAGAAAACCATATTGTTGTGAGAAATATCAACTCGGCCGGCTTTAATGAATGTGTGAGTTGTTTCATAAAATACAGTTTGGTGAAAAATGTAANATGTATGGCATTCATTGGAAAAAACATTCACCCGGTGACACGGCGGTTAACCAAAACGGACATTACCGGAAACAATAGTACTTTACCGTTTAAATTATATTGGTTATACGGACCTATATCTGGATTGTATTACCATTTCTTCGTGTTGTCTGCATAAGCTATTGGACGTTGTCGGTTCCCACTGCGAATGGACGTTTTTGTTACTGAGCACAATCATAAAATTTACTTAATGAATGTGTGAGTTGTTTCATAAAATACAGTTTTGGTGAAAAATGTAAATTTTTAGTATACAATTTTGAAACAAAAATAACACGCTTACCTCAAAAGAGTCAATATTTTCTGATTTGATCCGTTGAGCTTTCGTTTATTAGCCATTAACGCACTAATGTTTACGGTATTATTCGTTTTGGCCAAGCGCCTTGAGTGGTCCACTGTCTGTTTAGCAATAACATTTAGTCTTATATTAAATCACGATAACAAAACACTTTCTTTATTTGAAGACAACGATAAATGTCTACAGACTCATATTGTACCTGCAGGTATATTTGAAAATATGCCTGTAGGCCTAAACATATGCCTTTAGGCATAAACTGTATGAAAGTAGGCACACGATTGTGTCTGTTGGCGTATTTGTATTCCTGTACACATATCTACTCATTTCTGACACAAATAGTACGTCTTATCCGTAAATGCAAGCGTTTTTAGAAGCTTGCGTAAACATCATCATCATCATCAATCCCTTGACCGGTTTGGCCGTTGGGGGAAATGAGAGACGACGATGCAGAAATCAAGTTGGAGATGGCTCTTCCACCGATGGAGATAGAGGTGTGTTGGTCATGGAGAGTCTCCTGCATTATCTTCTCAAAGAAAAGGTTGTACAGGACGGGAGAGAGCAGACATCCCTGACGGACGCCCACTGATGTCCTAAAGAAGTCCCCTGTTGTCCGTTGGGAAGTACTGCGCTGCTGGCGTTTCCGTAGAGTTCTTGAATGACTTTCGACAGCCCTTCGTCAATGTTGAATCCTCTCATAACATGCCATAGGCTATCATGCCACACGCGGCCGAAAGCTTTCTTAAAGTCAATGAACTTTGTAAGAGCTCACGTTGGTGTTGCAGGTTTTTCTCAATGATGATTCTGCAGTTGAAGATCTGTACCACTGTGCTCCGCCCAGCTCTGAATCAAGCCTGCTCTTCGGCCAGCAATTCCCCGGCCTTACTTTTCAATCGATAAAGGATGATGCGTAGCATGACTTTGCTGGGATGACTGATGAGGCTAAGTGTGCGGTAATTCTCACACACCTTGAGATTGCCCTTTGTCGGTAGAGGTATGACCTGTGACTGTGTCCACTCACCTGTGTCAACAGTCACCGTTTATGCATTCGCGCATGTATTACGTTGGCATTGGCGGCTATTCACGTTGCCGCGTCAGAGAATTGCTATTTGTTTCTTGTCTGTTCCGTCTACGATTCCGTTAATGCAGACTTTAGAAAATAGTCACCATTCACCGTCACCATAAAAGAAGTCACAAACATGAACGCCCATACCCTGGCCAGTGAGCCACACAAATGTACAAAAAACGCACTCGATACGCTTCCTTTGAGGGTCGTCAGCGTGGCGGTTATCAATACATGAATTAATAAATGGATGAATTTATGAATGGATGAGTGAGTGAATGAATGGACGAATGAATGACCTTCCGTTGAATACTACGGTATCAGTACACTATACTGCCCCGCCCCGACCGACTTGGTGCCCCCTTCAGGACAGGCACGTCTGGATCCGTCCCTGCATACATTGTATGCTGTACCTTACATAGTTCAATCGAAGAACAAACACTATTTCAAAATAATGTGTAAATGACACATCAGATGATCTTATAAGGACCTGTACTAACGGTGGCTGAATATCCTTGCCCTATCATGATTATGATGTCATAATAAATATAAAGACACTGATTTCAAGCTTTTTGTACAATTATATAAGACAATTTAATTTATTTTATCTGAAATAATGTCTGCATAATTGAATATACCAGCATTTCGTTGGCATCCATTGTTTTTTTTTTACTATGTCAATGATGAAGATGAAACGAAGATCATGTTTTGAAATCTTGTCTTGAGTCAGACATTCTGTGGGATAAGTATAATGTGCCTTGAACGGTTATCATAAAAAGAACACGGCAGATTTCCTTCGTTTCGAGTTCCAAAATTGCTCCATATTTTAAAATCATGATTATTTGTGGAAAATTATTTTTCGTTGACTTCGTGGATTGACCGATCCACACATTTAACCCTTTGCATGCTGGGACATGTGTTGTCTGCTAACATGTTGTCTGCTTAATTTCTAAAATACGCATTTTCTTCGATTTTTTTTTCAAAGAATACTATCAGAATAGCAAACAGTTTGGATCCTGATGAGACGCCACGCTCTGTGTCGTCTCATCTGGATCCAAACTGTTTGCAAAGGCCTTCAAAATTCGGTTCCAGCACTGAAAGAGTTAACACACATATCGGAAAAAGACCGACGCAAATTAATATTTTTTTCCGAAATCAGAAATCCACGAATGTGTCCACGAAACATATTTTGAACAAGAAACACGAAATTTCATGCCGACAAATATACATGTGTCAATGATTTTGCATTACTTCTTAACGTCAATGGACTTTTTTCTTTTAAATGATAAGGGCTATTGGTGAACCGATTGTGGGGGCGGGGTATTTCCCCCTATGGCTTTTCTAGAATCACACCCCTATATTATGGGATTGGTCAAATTTATGGTAATCCTATACAACCTTTATATTGCTACCCTTGTGACATGTTTTTGGACAGTGAGATAGCCAGTTCAACGAAGAACTGATAAATAATTTTGACGATAATTCAACAGTGAAATGGATAAACAGGACAAGTCAAATTTAAAGACGTTTTTTATTCTACAAAGAAAGAAAACATGAGTAGTTAGTTCGTATAACACAGCTGTCCGGCAGCAAAAATGAATACAGTTCAAGAATATTATAAACATCAATAATCGTTTTGAAAGCTGCTTCCACAGTGAGTAGCGGGTAATAACAATGCACAATTTATTAAAACTATATTTGGATATTGTACAAAAATAGGTTGAAGGTTTACACAGAATGTCTAAAGCTATCTTTTCCCTCAAAAGATAGCAGAAACCCGTTGAATTAGACAGCTTTTCAAAATTGTGTTTAACAGCCAAAATCTGGGAAACCGTCCCTTAAAAATGAAGCTTAACAATAAAATCAATGTTATCAAAATAAATGATAAAATGATGATATTAGTAATACTTTTCAAAAAATATAATAAGTTTTGAAAAATAATTGCATGAGAAAGAAAATCAATTATTCACACTTATATTATTTGATTCTGTTATAGAGAATAAATGTTTTAAAAAGTTCTTTATTTACGGTTACATATAAGTGCTGGTATTATTCTAACACTTTCTTGACAATAAAAAATATAACAATAGGAATTGTATTTGTAACAAAATTTGTAACAAAAGAAAAAACAAACAAATTTATCAAAGATAACATATTGTAAAACATCCGTTAAAACATTAAAATTAAAACTATGATAAAATTTACAATAAATGCAACAACATTTTTATGAATGTCAATACAATTTAAATGCACAGCAAATATGTAAATGCAATATTTTAATTATGTTAAAAACAAACATAAATTTTACACCCCTTTGATTATATTTATTCATGCATTTGTTTAACTGAATTGAAAAAGAATACACAAACATGAACCGTTCATCGGATAAAGTTTGAACAACTATAAGTCATTTAAAAAAGTGTGTACTATTGATTAAAATATATGTTATTACTAGTCTAAAAGTGATGAAAATTTGTTTTTGATCATAAATAGGAGAAAAAAGTAAACAATTAAATCATGATGGCTCATAGGACATTTTTTGTAGCACATCAATTCATCGCAAGAAAAAATACATAAAATAACTGATTATCTATAATAATATTCCTGACATTCTACTTAGAATCTTGAATCCAAAAATTAGGGTGCATTTTAAAAGATAAAAATATTCGCCATGAGATGAACAAGTAATCAAAACTATTTTCATTGATTATAGTACAAGTTAGTTAAATAGGTTATGTAAAATTAGAGATAACATGCGCAAATGTGTCTACGAAATAATCCTAAATTACTTAGGCTAACAAGTGTAATGTTAACCTTTGTCAAATCAATCAAAACAAAGACATATTATTATTTAGAAGTAGCACATATAAAATTCATGTATTCCATAAATCACAAAACGTTCGTTTGCACAACCAGTATGGCTGTATGGCCCTTTTAAAGTTCAAAAAGTACTTTAAAATATGTTACGTTAAAATCAGATGTAATTATTTTACCTTTTATTGAGAGGAACTAGCTAAGCAAATAATTCCAGATGAAACGAGGGCCATAACTCCGCACTTCTACTAGACAATAGTCTGATTAATTATCTCAGTTTGCCGAATTATTATCCAAACATTTTTACCAAGTTCGGTGAAGATCGTACAAAAACTGTTGGACATGTTGAGCAGAAAACGGTGCTCAATTGATAGAGTACCCAAACATAATACTTTTTATACATATTTGGAAAATGCAATATCCAAACGCAGACTTGATTGTATTGGCATGTACATGTATACTATACAGAAACAAACATATCACAGCTAGTAATGTAAACCATTCAAGTTCATTTAAAATTATAAAACAAACCACTTAAAAGCTTACACTCTGTCCGCTTGGAAATATCTTTAAAACTTTGAAGTATTTCATTCAAGAAAATTAATAATGAAGATACAAATATATTATTTTTTGCGCACACTGAAAATCCACCCGTAAAGTGTAAGATAATTGTTTGTTAAACTATGTATATTTGTCATTGTTTGTGTTTTAAAAATAATTACAATATGCAAGTTTTTTTGTCGTTTTTTTTGTCCTACATCAACGTTAACAATAAGCACACTACTTTTGATAACCTTTTTTAAATTCGTTTTTTTTTTAAATAAAACTTTATACTCTGTTTTATATTCAAATGACGTTTAATTCTGTACACTTTTTTTTTTTTTTTTTTTTAATTTTCGATTTCCCACAAATGTCAACAAATCATACCCACGATGCCATAACAATTGATATAAAAAATCAAAAAAAAATCCCCCGATTTCTGTCCACAAGTAAACATTATTATCACAGGCAAAAGTATTGTGTGTTTTTTTTCTCTCAAAAATTCAGAATTCTCCGCCATCACCATGGAAACGCCCCCTTTGTCACCATGGTTACCACATCTTCTTTTTGGGTAGTGACGAGGACGCGCTACTGGAGGCAGAGGAATTGAGTCTTTCCTCGCCACGGAAACCGCTTGCAGTATGCACCGTCTGACGTCCAGGAACCTGAATTATATATAACAACAAGAGTTACAGCTTGGGTCGTATTTAGGACACATTTTATATTTATCTCATCATATTTTCAATTTTGTTAACTTTAACTGTCACTGTTGTTTCTAAAATACCTCCACCCTTACCCCGCATGCCATAAAAATTGCACAACACAAATTAATAGCATGATGAACGATTACTGGGACTTTTAATGTTGTAAGTTGAAAAGTGTAGGAGAACGTTTTGGTCTAAGGTTCAATCTTGTACCTTCCAAACATATTGTAGTGCATTTAAATTTGGTCTAAAATGCTATATCACTGCTTTCATTTTTGGCTTGAAGACTGTCAGTACTTATATTTTCTGGCATGCTGATTATTGTTACCAGTTAAAATGGGTTTGCAAATTTGTTTATTCACACATTTGCCGTCAATGGGACAGTTTCTTAGTATCGTCGCTGCCGTTCTGACACTTGACAACTGCATCTAGTTGCTGATTACGGAATACAGGTGGTTTTGCAGACGTTTTTATAGCAATTGCATTGGGAGAATTGCTAATGATCGTTTAATGCAGGTAGTCTCCTAATGATGGTGACACTATTGAGACTGTACTTGAATTTCAGGCCCGAGAGCAATCAGCACTTAGTGTTCTTGCTCGGGTACTTTCAATAACAAGTTTTCTGGCTCGAGGACTATTAGTACAAAGTTTAATGGCTCAGTTAATTGTTTTAAGGCTCGGCGACAATCAGTAATTAGCTATTTAGCTTGGAACCTCTCAGTACTTACATTTCTGCCTCGGAGGCTGGTCTGGGATCCAAACAGCTTCTCTATGCCCTGTGTTCCCTTCTTCATGGCGTCTTTCACGTCCTTGTCCATGCCTGGGATCGCCATGTCGCCAAATACCTTCAACATTATTATTACATGTATTAAGTTACGGATATTGTTCTCCTGATACACATTTTGTATTGGTTTAATGGTTTAATAAGACTATCATTACTATTCTAATGTGTATCAAGAAGAATGTTATATACAAAACTATCCATGGTTAACACCTTGTAATTTAATTCCTTTCCATAAGAACTCCAAATCAAGTAAACATCTCTTAATCAAACATTTGTTCTTAAATAAAACACACAGAGCTTCAGTTGTTCAGTAGATTTAACTTGGCAAGCCAGCTCAGTTAGTAGAGTGCTTGACTATAAAGATGAGTATTGTGAGTTCAATCCATGACCCAGACGGGTCAGCTATCTCAGTTGGAAGAGTGCTGCTATTAATCCCTGACCCGGACACACCATTTTTCGTATTTGTGTCGTGTTCTGACAAAACTGGGCAAAATGCTTGTGCGTAAATTGTCATCCCAGATTAGCCTGTGCAGTCCGCCGACAATTTCCGCTTTTATGAAATTTTTCGTTAAAATGATGTTTCTTCTTAGTGAAAATCCAATTTAGGCGGAAAGTGTCGTCCCGGATTAGCCTGTGCGGACTGCACAGGCTAATCTGGGATGACACTTTACGCACAAGCATTTTGCCCAGTTTNAATACAAAAGGATGGAATGACAATACAAAAAGATAGAATGACAGTTCAAAAAGATATTATGACAACACAAACAACTAATTTTGCTAAGTAGAAAGACATAGAAAATATAACTTACTTAATGTTGATGCCTCTTGGCAACATGTTGATCCCATTGTAAAAAATGCCACTCATATTAATGATTTTTAAATAGCAGCGTGAACTTGACCTTTAAACTTTTTTCAAGTAATGTAATATACCAGTTGTGATATCTTAATCAATATAAACTAATAATTGTAAAAAAATACGGTATTTTCAAACTTTCCTTTTTCGTCATTCGTGGTTTACAGTCCGTTTAAGCTCATGGCCCAGGCCTTGCGTGCAACATGTCCTAGCAACAAGCCAGATGTGAGACATGCTATGAGGTAAATATTTAATGTTGTGTAAATATCGGTTATTCTGGGTCAAGTATAAGCTCCTTAAAACGATTGGTAACCCAAAATGCTTTGCTTTTACAGTTCTTAGACGGTGACCCCAGTTTTACTCACGTTTGTACGTTTGTTGCGCGTCCTGTCTGATTGTTTTTTTTTGTGTCACTGTTTTGCAAAAGGTTCATTGCCATACATTTATGTATCACATGTTAAAATAAGGTTTCTCTCCTGCTGATGCTCCTCAAGTTTCACTTTTTGTATACATGTCATTTAAAAATTAGACTTTAAATTTTAAAAAGTTAAAAGGCTGCGCAATCTGCTTCATATCCATGTTTTACAAACTAGGAGTCACAGTACTTACGTCCTCTTCCTGCCAGATGTAGTCAAACACCGCGACCTTTCTGCGCTCTCCCTCCTCCCCACGCCATGCCTCTGCCTTCGTAACGATGTAGTGGAGCTCCTCGTTGGAGAGTTCAAGGTCGTAGGGGACGAAGAAATTCTCCTCTTTGTTGCGCAGACGCCAGTACACGTCCAGCAGGCGGCCATTGTTGTGCATTCTAATGTAAGGACATTGCAAACAAAATTCTTTTAAAATATTTGTTTTCCGAACAGATCAAGCATGTGGTCATTGTCATGCATTCTGATTGGAAACAGATTGCGTACAATTTCATTTCTAACATTTCACTTTTTTATTTGAATAGTCTTCCTCTTTGACGTAAGAACATGTCCAGCAGTCAACAATTGTTTTGCCTCCTGGTTTAAAAAGAACGCAAACGATCTAGTTACATTAGTATTGTTTTAATCAATACATGTTTAATTGAATAACCATTACCCTGTGAATTGCATGGGAAGTCATAACAACCGAGTTAACTTGTCTATGGAAATATCTTACACGAGCAATAATTGTAACTTACAAGGTATGTCATTGACAAGGCCTTTAACTGACAATACTGTATCGACTTTGTTAACCCTTTCAGTGCTGGAACCGAATTTTGAAGGCCTTTGCAAACAGTTTGGATCCAGATGAGACGCCACAGAACGTGGCGTCTCATCAGGATCCAAACTGTTTGCTATTCTGATAGTATTCTTTGAAAAAAAGTGAAGAAAATGATGATTTTAGAAATTCAGCAGACGACATTTTAGCAGACGACAAATTTCCCAGCATGCAAAGGGTTAAACTTCATGGTAACTATTACACAAAACAAAACCCTCATTAACCTACCTCAGGAAGTACATGTACAGGAACGCTCCTACGATGAAGTTGAATCCCAGGTAGAGGAAACATGTGATGAAGACGCCAGCAAGACCGGAGCCTTCGACACGCAGGAAATGGTACCAAAGCTTTGCGAAGTCAGCTGTTGGAACGATACTGTCATCCTTGTATCGCTGAAAAATTAGGAGACGTTCTATTTTGTCCTGCCTAGTTAATAATTAAATGAAGGAAATTATAAAATTGAGATGAATACAGAATATTGTATCACACCTTTATCGGCCATATACAAAGGTACTTGATATACTTTTTATATCAGGTCAGTAGGCATTCATATCAGTCGATGTTTGGTGGAGGTACATCAAATCAGATTCAACAAAACAAACAAGTTGATACCAAGATGTATAATATTTTTGACACACAAAGCAACAAGAAGCATATTTTTTTACAAGTATACAGCCCGATATTGTGATTAACACGTCAGTCATACAACACTTTCATTCCAGCACAAAAATGCAGCGTTGTCACGATTATATTTTATTCTTTCTATAAAAAATGGCGGCATGGACGTATGACAAAAAGAAAACATTTAACTGCACTATCTTCTTGTAATATATATGTTCAGGCGAGAATTTAAAAAACAACGGTTCGTCAAGCCTTGCAGGTATTTTATTCTAAGCCTCACTTGATATATTACAAGTATATTATTAGTCTCTATATGCCGGTAAATTAATCTGAGAACTTAAATCAGTTTACACAACATTACTCTGACACTTGCCATCTTATGCATGTATACAATAAAGGACCATGACAATAAATATACTAGTTTCCGTACTGGAATACAAACAAGTCAATCAATGCGCATCACAACAATTAGCACAGGCTAATCAGGGACGACAATTTCCGCTTTTATGGAATTTTTGGTTTAAATGATGTCTCTTCTTAGCGAAAATCTAGTTTAGGCGGAAAGTATCGTCCTGGATTAGCCTGTGCGGACTACACAGGCTAATCTGGGATGACACTTTACGCACAAGCATTTTGCCCAGTTTTCTCAGAACACAACACATTAAGGAAACAATTCAAGCGTGAAATTCATGCTTATGAAGTTCATCAGTATGAGGTTAATGACACAACAACCGTAAAAACTCAGTCATTGGGCGATGTTTGTTTCCTTTAAAAATCCATCAAAATAACTATCTCCACTAATGAAACGGTTCATGAAAAAAGAAAGAAACTAGAGGCATATCGATTAATAAAACGGGGTCGCAATTTTACCATCGCAGATGTCATTTTCTGGTGTTTATGAAATTTTGACCGACTTATCTAGTGAAAATACATAAAATGGCAAAATTTCGAACCACTTTATACCCCGACTTATGAGCGGGTAGACGTATGTGTGAGTTTAACAGTACTCACCAGCAGTATACAGTCCACAATCAATATCAGGTAGGGGTCAAGGAAGGTCATGATCCCGTAGGCCATGATAAATTTGCAGCCGAAATCCGGGAAGTTTCCAACAACCTTGCGAACAAGCAGACATAGCCCCAGCAGCAGTAGAAACACGAGGAGGTTGAGGAGGGGACCGAGAACCACGACCGCGATCTCTTCTTGCGACGAAAGCAGCGTGTACTGGTAGTTCAGCTCCACCGTGTAGGGCAGGAAGTTGAACCTGACATGATCGGAACATTTNCAACATTACTCTGACACTTGCCCTGTTATGCATGTATACAATAAAGGACCATGACGATGAATGTATTAGTTTACTGATTGAATAAAAATAAGTCGATCAATTTGTATGGCAAAAATTGTTCTCTATTAGCATTATAAAAGGTATTGAACACAAGCACAGACAAAACCACATACAAATTTAGGAAACAATTCAAGCGCGAAATTCATGCATGAAGTTCACGAGTATGAGGTTATTCTTGACTGTCAAGATGAATTACACAACGACCTTAAAAACTCAGTCATAGGGCGATGTTTGCTTCCTTTAAAAATCCATCAAAATAACTATCTCGACTAATGAAACGGTTCATGAAAAAAGAAAGAAACTAGAGGCATATCGATTAATAAGACTGGGTCGCAATTTTACCATCGCAGATGTCATTTTACGGTGTTTATGAAATTTTGACCGACTTATCTAGTGAAAATACATAAAATGGCAAATTTTCGAACCACTTTATACCCCGACTTATGAGCGGGTAGACGTATGTGTGAGTTTAACAGTACTCACCAGCAGTATACAGTCCACAATCAATATCAGGTAGGGGTCAAGGAAGGTCATGATCCCGTAGGCCATGATAAATTTGCAGCCGAAATCCGGGAAGTTTCCAACAACCTTGCGAACAAGCAGACATAGCCCCAGCAGCAGTAGAAACACGAGGAGGTTGAGGAGGGGACCGAGAACCACGACCGCGATCTCTTCTTGCGACGAAAGCAGCGTGTACTGGTAGTTCAGCTCCACCGTGTAGGGCAGGAAGTTGAACCTGACATGATCGGAACATTTGTTTATTTGGCTTTTTTATCAGTTTAACCCTTTACCACTCAGATACTATGGACAGACAATGGATGGATTGATAATTATATAATCTTCTTTGGGAGCATAAAAACAAGAGGACTTATACTCATTATTATGTTGATGGCACTGAAGTTAAGGCCAAGGAAAAATCACCGGATGATTAGGTGGACGTAGAAAGATTTGACAAAGATAATTAAGCATTGATAATAATTCAACTTAAGGCTGCTTGTTGACACTCACATGTTGATAAGGATGCTATTATGTCCCATGTAGAACCACTGACCGCTATAGTGAGCGTAGCTAGATTTTTTAACATTGACAAAGGTTAGTGAGAAATAATAACGACTCAACCTAAGTCAGCTTGTGGACATTCACATGTTGATGAGGGAGATTGTGAACATAGAAAAAGATAAGTCAGCATTGACTAATTAATTTAACTTAGGGTTAATTGTAGATACTCACATGTTGATGGGGATGCCAATAAGTCCCAGGTAGAACCACTGGCCGATATAGTGGACGTAGATGCGGATGAAGAAGACGACGATCAGCATGAAGAGCATGCCCCAGAACTCCCTGCCACGCCACTGGGAGACCCCGAGCTCGGACAGGAACTGGCGCCCGATGTACTCCATTTTCTCGTGGCCCTTCTTCGCCAGCTGGCCGAAACCAGACAGTGCGGGTCTGCAACGGAAAAAATGGGAAGGGTAATTACCCGGTGTGTCTTATATATGGACAAATTCGAAAAATGTTCAAAATTAGGGAATGCATCTTATATTCCAATGCGACTTATAACCCAGAAAATACAGTTTTGAAATGTTTTTATAGAATCTGACACGAGTTGCATGGTTGTAAGCTAATTTTTTTAAACAATGAGCCTTTGCGAAAGGTTAACATTTCCAATCCAAGATAATTAACCTGTCTTTAATGAATTCTTTTCTTGTATGATATTTATCTCATTTTTCTCTGTCCATGATAATTGGAGAAAAATCCATACTTTATGTCAACGGTAGAAGTATAAGAAAATTACAAAAACAATAAACAACGAATACGTGTGAAATCCGGCAAAATACCATGTAAAACGAGTTAAATACTGTTAAGTGCCAAGCACAAAGAGTGAACTACTGCAAATTGTCATATACAAAGATTGTAATACTGCATGCAAAAAAAAGTGCACAAAGATATAAACCATATATTTTCGCTACTCACTGCACTGCGAAAGAGTGTTGCTCGAGTTCTTCAAGATGAGTGCGTTTGCGCGGCTGGTACGTGGGCTCTGTGATGGCGGTCTTGGGCAGGATGGAGAACAGCTTGTCCTGGTAGGCGTCAACAGGGTTCTTCTCGTATTTCTGTGGGCAGTGAAAAACTTTCATTGCGAGTGATCAGAAAAAAAAAAACATCGGTGTTATTTTTTACTCTTATTTATGTGACCTTTTTTGCGCACAAGACCATTATTTTAGATTTCAAATTATGCCCTTAGTCATTTTTCTTGACATTTTTTTCACAAGACTACACTTTTAGTGAGCATTTTTAATTTATGCCCTAATTAAAAAGTGCATGCGCATCATTACAAATAGATTTTTAAATTATGCCCTAATTCATTAAAAAAAAAACTTGCATGCTCATCATCACAAATAGAATTGTATATTATGCCCTTATTCACATAAAGAAATTGAATGCTCATAATTACAAATTGATTTTTTAATTATGTCCTTATTCACTTAAAAAATCTTGCATGCTCATCATTACAATTCTAAATATAGAGGATTTTACCTTGTAGTACATTCCTGGCATCCTCTTGACCTTTTTGAAGTCGTTCTCACTCTTCATGGCCTTCACGTCCTCGGGGTCGCTGTCTTCTGGGTCGCTGTCTTCCATCAGCAGGAGGTCCATCTTCTTGTCCTTGTGCACCCGGCGGGACCCGTACATGGTCGGATTCTTGATCTCCTGTAGACACAAGTAAACATAAAAATGCAATTATGTATCATCTTTAATGTGCTCCGGATAACTGTCTGTGACCGACAGGAGGTCCATCTTCCTGTCTTTGTACAGGCGGCGGAGGCTGTATGTGGTCGGATTCTTGATTTCCTGTAGAGCAAAAACATTAGCAAACATGTCATTGTCATTATTAACTATAAGTATTTGTATTCTTTCTTTTAATGTAACTTAGGTCTTACATTCGCAGACAAATCTACCTTGTCTAATGGTAGCAGCCGAAAATCCTTTTTTACGATCATCAACACAATAAATCATTCAACTGTGAAAGTTTCAGCAACATCTACATATTGGTTAAAGAGTAGTTCAAAACACGTACAGACATACAAGTGCGATTCTTCATCCTTCCCACTAATGGGGCATAAAAACCTTGGACTGTCACGCTTGATTATAGTTCCCCAACATATTGTTTATACAATATTCACATTTCGTATAACTGCAATTCAACTGTTTGTTTACCTCCAGGTTCACCTTGGATGTGGTCGCCGTTGTGCGATTGGTCTGCATGGCGTATTCCGGTGGAACGTCCGACGTGTTGAGGCTGGTCTGAGATCCCCTGCACAATGTAGCAAAAATAAACCAATTAAAGACATTTACGAGTCTTGCAGTGCTCCTTTTGTCAAAATTAACATATTACATAAGAATTCTTAAACTCATAATATAATGCTCACTATGGCTTAAAATTCTTTTTAACAAGCTAGTTCAGAGTTCTTATGATTTTAAAATTTGATGGGTTTTTGTACTTATGATGAACAAGTTGCAGCTTACTGGAAACGAATTTCCTATATTGTAGAATAAATTGGCAAATGGGAAAATGCCTTGCAAGATTTGGTTCTTTGTCTCGAGAAATACAATTTAACAAACTTGATCATGACTACATGACTGTAGTAAATTTCCCTGTATACATGTATATTCATTTTGATTCAACGATAAATGTTCCAGTAATGTTGGTGACACGAATCAGAATGTGCTGATATTGAATAATATACTGTATATACATGCCAGACGTCCCGATCTCGGCGGGACAGTCCCGCTTTTTGGCCCTTTGTCCCGATGTCCCGATATGAGACGATTTGTCCCGACATTCGTAAAAAACGATGTAAGGTGTATAGGTTCCCAATAAAATTCGCTATTCAAGCTCTGTTTGGCTAAAACTTACCACTGCTAATCCCTTTATTACCCCCAATTAACAACCCACTGCTACTACTCGATTGCTCCAGTGTTGTTTTTGACACCTTATCAGCGATTTATCGGAAAATTATTGATTTTATCAGACATTCACACCATGGTGTTTTTACGATAGGGGTCGATAATTGCTATCGAAAGATGTATCATACAAAATTAAACGCTATCTGCATTTGTATTTCATGGCCCAATCAAGTCCAAGGATACAATTATCCTGTGTATTATACCACATTAGGTTATAAAACCTGTCAAAACCCCGTTTTTTTCATCAAATAATTTGAACGCTGACCGATACACATTGATGTTTCATGTATTATAAAATTAACTTTCGTTTTCAACTGATTTTCAGAAGAAAGTTTGTGCATATTGCATCGATCTAAATTTAAGATTAATTGACGATTGGTTGAATAAGAACAGTGCTCGATGCGCTCACATCACGTTACACGATTTACATATGCTCAAGAGGATATCCCTGTACCGATTGGATGTCAAATCGAGGCATATGGGGATACCCCTCATTTCAGTTTATTTAGTGTGTTTACTTCCGGAAAATGGAGAACGCATGTGTTCCCGAATTTCTGAAAAACATTTATCGTCAATATTGGGCAAAAAATTAGAGTTTTTGTAAGTTATATATAGACTTCTGACTAAAGTAAAGGTGGAATGATTGATCGTTTTAGGTCCCGCTTTTTGGTCAAATGTCCCTACAATTTTTTATGGAATGTCCCGATTTGGACCTGAACAATTCTGGCATGTATGATTAATTTATTATTATTATACACCTACTTTTAATTATAATTAATAATAAATAGAATAAGGACATGTTACTTACATTATTCAAGAATTGGTAGACTAAATATCATTTATATGTGTACAACATTTTGAGTTTGCACGAGCATATGACGATATCTCCATTTGCCAATTTCTAATCAGGTTTGTTATAGTACAATGTCGGACAAACTACGGGTATTATGATAAAACTAAACTACCAATGTAAAACTACATATTACTAAAATATACACTAGGGGCATAAAACACTTTAATAAATATAATCTTTAATTAGGAATATAATGATAATATTACTAATAACATATTAATTAAAGCTTCTGATATATGTACCTAAATATATTACTAGTATATGACACAAATATGATGAACAGCATTGTCCCAATCAAGAATATCAACAAAAAATATTAAAATACATCCATAAATAGAACTATGCTGAGAGTTGATTCCATTATTTTGTTAATAGCCATTAGTTTGTCCTTGTTCTTTTCCTTTTTGTGTAACATGGTTAATAAGCAACACATATGTCCGCTGGTCATTAACCAAGAATTGATTAGACACTGTGTGGTTAATAACTATGATTTGTAATAACTCGATGATTTATTACAAATTAAAAGACACATCCTATTCATCATTTATTGAGCTTTTTTCAAAACAATGAGTCCATACATTTTTAACCCTTTGCATGCTGGGAAATTTGTCGTCTGCTAAAATGTTGTCTGCTAAATTTCTAAAATAATCATTTTCTTTGATTTTTTTTTTCAAAAAATACTATCAGAATAGCAAACAGTTTGGATCCTGATGAGACGCCACGTTTTGTGGCGTCTCATCTGGATCCAAACTGTTTGCAAAGGCCTTCAAAATCTGGTTCCAGCGCTCAAAGGGTTAAACCAAGCTGCCAGTATGGCAGGTATATGCCAACAAGCTCCAACAAGTGATGTGTTTGTCAGAAACACAATGCCCCCTACTGCGCCGCTTTGAAATAAAAATTTCTATTTATCATTTGGCAGGTATAGAAATTATCTCCCTTTAAGGCTCATTACTTTCCTTGGATTGTGTTTTTTGACATTTGACCTTGATGGATGATCTTGACCTTGACCTTTAACCGCTCAAAATGTGCAGCTCCATGAGATACACATGCATGCCAAATATCAAGTTGCCATCTTTAATATTGCAAAAGTTATGACCAATGTTAGTTTTCTGACGGATGGACAGACAGACGGACTGGCGGACAGTTCAACTGCTATATGCCACCCTACCGGGGGCATAATAAACCGAAGATATTTTTATAACTGTAAGTGAACCGGTAAATAACAAGTATTTAACAGCTTCATGATAACATACAGTGGAGTCCAAAGGACTTAAGTGTTTAGGAAATAACATGCCTTCACTGTACCTTAATACACTTGCAATTAAATACCATAGCCCTAGTGCATGGGACAGTTGTTCAACACCATTGTCATGTTATTACTTTAAATGTTAAAAAAAATGAATACCAATAATTTTATGGTAGTATGAAACATATTTACACTCATTACTGTAAATGCTACTGCATTTTTTTGAATAAAAATGACCTATACACTGTATAGCACATAGACTTTTCTTTGCATAATTTTGTAATTTTAATATAACTTTCCTTTTCGTAATTTTACAATCTAAATACAGAAATATTTTTTTTTTTTCGTAATTTTACAATCTAAATAAAGACATCAACTTATCTGTTCGTTATTTTACAATCTTAATATACACATACGCATTCTTTTCGTAATTTTACAATCTAAATATAGACAAAACTTTTCTTTTCGTAATTTTACACTCTTAATATAGATCTAAACTTATCTTTTCGTAATTTACAATCTTACTATAGCAGTAAAATCAATTTTATTCAAGATGAGTAACACAAGTTTTGTCACTGATGCCTTAAGTTTTTGATGCTTTTTTAATATTTATTTTGTATCATAGCAGAGAAAAATTACTGATACATCTTGTAATACACTGGCCTATTGTTTAGCCATTTGAAGAAGTAAGTGTGAAGTTTCATACAGTGTTTATGGTGTTGAACAACTAGGCACAAATCTATAATGTGTGAACAATATAATAATATTGTGTGACTACTGATATGACAGGAGAAGGTTTACTGTAACCTTTCTTTCTACAGGAATGTGAATGACCTAAGGTATTTGAATGTGATACCGTATTTTTCTACAGCAACTTAAGTAACTGTGACGGTATATTGTGAAAGGATTATCCATTATGTTTCTAGGTTACCTCTCTACTTCAAGCCTCTTGCTGAAAAGGAAGTCCAAGTTAAAGTAAAAACAAATCTTCCTTTTGTGTTGATAGTTGTCTCCCTTTTGTATATATAGTTGTCTCCCTTTTGTATATTTGGTTACCTCCATTTTTTCTCTATAATTTTCTCCCTTTTATCTCTATAGTTGTCTCCCTTTTGTATCTATACTAACTCCATTTTGTCTCTATAGTCTTGGTGACTAAAACATTCCTATTAACATTCAGCGACTCAACTTTCTATGAGAGCTAAGAAGATGGAAATTAATTTCCCAAATAAAGACAATCTGGGGCTAACTATATTGTAAACAAGTAGCCCAATGACTTTTACATGGTTTTTTAAGTGTTCTAATTTTAAGCTGTTGGTAATGCGTCAATAGTATGCGTCCCCGCTCAAAATCCTGAGCTGCATACTCACATGTCACTGCTGAGGTCACTCTGGGACCCGAGTTGAGGGGCCTCCCCATCGCGGTACTCCTCTCCACCGGTTCTACGTCTGTCTGGGTACGCAGTCAGAGCGGAGGAGAACTCCAGCTCCACCTCGTATTCCTTCATGCCACCCAGGTAGCTGGAAAAAAAAAAACACTATCGCTTAGATTTAAATGTAATTTATCTTTTTATCTCTGGTTTTTAGCACTTCATTTATTATCCATCTTGTTAAATACAACAAATACATAATGACACATTTGATGTTAATTAAGTGGTTATGCTTCAGAATTAGCCTAGCCTAGACTTATTCCTTAAACATTTAAGTTTACATAAAAATAAACATCCAAGCATCAGAATTCAAATTAAATAACAATATAAAAGAGAACAATTTTCAATTTAATTAGCATTTAACTATCAATGGTTATCTACAGAACAGAGCACCAGAACCGTAAGTTTCGGAGTCATGATGAAATGAAACCAAAACGACAAACACATCTCATCTTAAAAAAAGACATATAGTGTTTACATTTCGATTATCATACCGTGGTAGTTTCACAATCTCCATGTACAGGTTACACATCCAGTGATCCAGGTCGTCGGATATCAGCTTCTCAATGGTTTCGTGCTTCTCGATGTGTGGATCCATCTCTCCACGCAGAAACGGCACTTTGTACCTGAAGGGTTGTATTTATTTGAGGCAATGTGAAAATAACAAGAGATGTGTTTGTCAGAAACACAATGCCCCCTACTGTGCCGCTTTGAAATTATTTTATTTTTTATTTTTCTACCTTTGACCTTGAAGGATGATCTTGACCTTTCACCACTCAATATGTGCAGCTCCATGAGATACACATGCATGACAAATATGAAGTTGTCATCTTCAATAATGCAAAAGTTATGACCAATGTTAAAGTTTTCGGACGGACAGACGGACTGACTGACGGACAGTTCAACTGCTATATGCCACCCTACCGGAAGCATAAAAACTTGATATATCACTGAAGGTTAGAAATACCCCCCTCTGATACCATTTGACACACACAAACAGGATTATAGTCGACTTGATGGCTACATTGATTGTTTAGGCGTTTTTTTTGTCAGGAACACATTCTATCATAATATTGAACACTTCTGTCAAAATTACAGAATAATTCCTATTTCATGTTTTTTCTATGATCCATCAATCGTATTGTAAAGCGAACTCAATCCAATAGGGCACAGTATTAAAGTGTAAGTCAGTTAATCTGAACCAAACATTTGTTTAGGCTTCAGGTTCACNCCCCCAATCACGTAAAACTGTGCATTGCAGATTGGGAAACATCCCAACCTGACGACTCCAGTCCAAATGACATAATCATACCTAATTAAGTGCTTCATCTACGATTCATAACACATATTGGAAAGCAATAAACACATGAATAAATGAGCTCGGTGAAAAGGGGGTTTAATGAATGTGCGTAAAGTTTTGTCACAGATTAGTCTGTGCAGTCCGCACATGCTAATCAGGGAAGACATTCTCCGCTTTTATGATATTTTTCGTTTTAAGGAAGTCTCTCCTTAGAGATAATCCAGTTTAGGTGGAAATTTACACCCCCTTTTCACAGAGCGAGTCTCAAATAAATGCACTCACTTTCCCTCGATCACGTCAAACTGTGCATCGCAGATTGGAAAGCACCCCCACCCGACGACACGATCCGTGGTCACCACGGAGCCTCGTAACAGGAACAACTCAAACACGACCACCATTCCGGGCTTCAGAGACTGCTTTGGGGGCAGTACAGTGAACATCGACTGGTCCAGCTGAAAGCAAACAGAGCAGTCTGGTACAGGATTTTGTTTCCTCAATTTTAAATCGATTGTCTTATTTTACAATGTAAATAACAATTCATTTTCCCAGTGTGTTGTTGATTTCATAAAACAATACATCCATCCTTCATGGGAGTACTTCATTTACTGCAAAAACAAGACCACACAAAATTGGGTGTCTTTGCACAGAGTGGAAAACACTATGGACAGTTCTGATTTTCTTAAGTTACTTAAATGTTTGTACTTACCCAAAATACTGTAGATTCATTTATTTTCGTTGACATTATTTTCATTGATTCATAAAATCTTGCATTTTTGTATGATCTTAAACTTGTGGAATATATCTGATATAAGATTTCGGACTTAAACGTTTGTTTGATACTTGAATTTGTGGAGGACAGGACCCCCAAAAATCCAAGAAAAATAGTGTCCGACAAACAATATTGGTTTCACAGTACAGTCAATCTTGTATTTAGAGACCACTAAAGGGAGTAACCAAAAGTGGGCTCTTAATAAAATGGTCTTTAAATAAACAAAAAGGCCATTTGGAAAGAATGCAGACCTTCGATTTTAAATCCAGATGTAGGGTAATCTCCTTTTGACACAATGATTTCAACTTTTGTAATCAAATGAATCTAAATATAAACAAGAGCACAGTCGAGCGGATGCCAACGCTCGGCTGTGGGTGCAGTTTTGAATAAAAAAAATAAAAAAAATGACCTTTGACCTTGATCTTTGACCTTGACATTGACCTTTCACCACTCAAAATGTGCAGCTCCATGAGATACATATGCATCCCAAATATCAAGTTGATATCTTCAATATTGAAAAAGTTATGGCCAATGTTAAAGTTTTTGGACGACGACGACCACGACGAGGCAGAAGACGAGAGGGCTATGACAATACCTCGGGTTTTCTTTGAAAACAGCCGAGCTAATAAAATGAATAAAACAATGTTTAAATTAAAATGTGTTTTATTTGTTTTCTCTTATTCAAAAATTTACTAAATACAATGTAAATGGTTTGCACATAGAATTTGGGTTTTTCAGACTCCAAAATCATTCAAGATTTTACGTGCTCTTTACTCTTGGACCGTGAATGCCAATACCCAAATTTTCTCATTTAACATTTACACTTTCCGTTTTGACATTTTAATTTCTGCATGTAAGCCTATGGAAATCTGACTCGATCATGGTACATAGGAAAATAAATGAAACACGTTGATTGAAAAACTAAATTAACAGTCCTGATTGGGAAATTTGCCAACACAAACTAATTAGCATAATTACAATTACAATTTTTTAATGCATGGATTTCGACACACCCCTCGAAAACACTGAAAATGTTTGTCGCGTCGGCGCATTGTTTCTGCAATAAAATCGGCGATCAAGTTTGTCTCTTAACGCCCCAGATTGTAAACTCTTTAAACCGTAGACTGTGTGTCAATACCTCACTGTATTATTCCACACAAAAAATTTGATACACATCTGCATCAACACTGGTCAGAACCGCGGTCATCGAGGCAAAGAAAAAGGGCTGGTGTGAAAACAAAACAAAGGTGTAATGGTACATCTTATCGGCTTAGATAAACAATTTACACTGATTTGTCCCTGAACAGTCAACAGATTTACCACTTGTACCTCAAAGTGGTCGCTTAATTAAAGATTTGGACATCAAAATACACTAAAATCAGTGGTCGCTGGTCTTGTAAGACAAAAGTCGCTTAATACAATATGAAAATATAGTAAAAACGCTTGGGGGGATTCAAAGTGGTCGCATAAGACAAAAGTCGCTTAATTGAAGTGGTCGCAAGCACAAGATTGACTGTATTTCAAAGGATTTTTCTACAAAGAAGTTGTATACACTGTCTTATTAAACAATGCAAATAACAGTGTATAGGGTTTATCCAGCATTATCAGGTCAAGCTGCAAATCAATGGAAACATATTGTTAATGATTTGATTGGCTGTCTTTTTTACAAAACCAATATCGGTGGGAGTTGTTAAGACAATATGAACAATTGAATGAAAAAAGAAAATGACACCTTTACCATTAATTTGCCCCTAGATTTGTAGGATACCTCCCCTAAACACACCTACCCCCCCCCCCCCCCCCCCCCCCNATTGGGAAAAATTGAGTCGCGAAAACCTCAAAATTGGGAAAAATTGAGACGTGAAAACCCTGAAATTGGGAAAATTTGCGTCGTGAAATCTTCAAATTGGGAAATTGGTGTATTTATTTTTTTGCTAACAAATACCTTTAAATTGAGAATAAATGATGTTAAGTTATAAATATTAAATTTACTAAGGTTCTAGCCATAGAGCTGCATAAGTAAATAAACTAAAGTTGCATTTTATTAAAAAAAAAAAAAAAAAAAAAATTTTTTTTTTTTATTTTCAATTGGGAAATTTGTACTTTTTCCGAGATTGGGAAAGTGCCGTTTTCCGGTACTTCACAAAGAAGGAAAAAAATCGCTGACTTATGATTTTGGATATTTAATGTGTGGCTATGAAGAACAACTTGTAGCCAAAATGGAAATTTCTTTAGCCCAATTTGTATATATTTGCTTATTTGGTGAATGGCAGAGTAAGCCCTCAAGCTATACCTTCATTTCCACGTTGTAGAATGAGCCCTCATGGTGGACAGGAAGTGTGGCCCCACCCCAGTGTTGGCCCTTCATCTTGGACCAACGCAGGATGTTACCTCCCAGACGGTCGTACAGAGACACCATCATCACGTAACGGCCACCTGGCGGATATAAATATATTTGATAATGTTATACATGGAAGTGTGGCACCGACCACGTGTTGGACCTTCATCTTATACCAGATTTTACTTAAATATGTATATTTATAAATCAGTTAAAGTTGTCCCAGAGACACTTCAGTAGTTATAGTAAAATCAATATAAAAGAAATGTACAGAAATGTGCATGCATACCATTGATGCAAGTAGTACTGTTGTAAAATTATTGAAGTGCGCCATTTGTGTATGCATTCTTAAGAGACCTTCTGAGACTGTGTATCAAATAGGTCATTGTATACATTATTTCTTGCTGCTTTTCAAAACATTTATGTTGCTAGATAAATGAAATATGTTTGCAAAGTGAGAATATTCATTTTTAATATGTGTCCATATTTCAAGGGAAAACTCTTGTTATGCCCGTTTAAGCCATATTATGCATGACCTGTGTTAGTCAAACTAATTACCTGCTGGACAAGACATTATAATACTTTCATCTTGATAACAATTTAGTTTTAATATCACTTACGCGGAAGTTTGTCCTTGACCCCTCGAAGGCACTTCAGTTTGACCTGGACTGGTTGAGGGGTCAGATTCCAGTCGACCTTCCAACGTCGCCCTCGACTTCCGCCATACTGCGTCTCTGTCATCATCAGGTCTCCGTAAAAAGTCTGCGGAGCAAAAAGGAAGGTGTATTGTATCCGAAGCACATGTAGTTATTCAAATAACAAATATCATACAAATATGTTACTTTTGTTAATTTTAATTTCTTTAATACTAAACATGCTTTGGCCATATCCTTCATCAGTAGTATTTATATAAGCATAAACACATTTTTTTTTAATGAAGCATATGCAGTGAAATATTTGGCTGCTTAGCGTTTCTTGATTTAATTCAGTCAATGATCGTTAATTATTAACAAAGGATTAAAAACTGCATTTTGTGTTAATTGTTTCACGTCTTCATTGTTTTTATGTCATACAAATAAAAAAGTTTGATAACATAATTTGAGCTGTCTGTCCGGTGGTTGCCATATAAGAAAAACTCAACTCTTACATCTACCTTCAATCACAAAATGGCTCTAAGATACACATCCCCTTCAAAATAACATGGCTTTTACATCCATCTCCTCTTTAGAACAACATGGCTCTTACATCCTACTCCCCAATTGAACAACTTGGCTCTTACCTTCACCTCCCCCTTCCTGCGCTCCAACACACTGATTAGCTGACTCTCTGCCCGCCTGAATGACTGATGAAGTCTTTCCATAAGCAGTTTCTCCTTCTGTCGTAGCATCTCCTGTTACAAAGTTTTTTTTAAAATAGTACCCCAAACTACAAAATTGTGTCAGTTTTCATTTATCTTTATCGTATAACAACATTATAGATTTTTCAAAAGATCCTTAGAATTTTAACGGAGAATGTTTAAAGAGTGTCGGCAGAATTTTAACAATAAATAGTTCACAACAATTTATGTTTAACAGGATTTCATAGTTTATTTTATCATATTTCTGTTCACTTATGTAACAATAAGGGATTTTAATATTGACATGTTGAAAAAAAATGTACCCGGATGAATAATTAAATGAACAACATTAAAAACCGAGTAAGATAAAAGAACCAATCTATTTTTTGGAAAGGTAAGTCAGGGAAGATAACTGACTTATGTCCCTCCTTAAACTCAGCAATGTTGGTAGCCACTGCGTTAGTAACAATGATACGAACCTCTATCCTCTGTAGCTCCTCTCGCTGCTGCTTCGTGTACATGGCCACTCTCTTCTTGGCCTCCTCCTCACGTCGCAGAAGCTCCTGCTGGCGCTCCCGCTCATTGGCCGCCTGAAAAACAAATTTGTGTGGTTACACTCTTCACATTAACCCTATTTCGCAAAGCTCTTGGCAATACAAAATTTGAAATTGTGTATTTTCAATTTATTTAGTCGCGCAAGAAGCAGGTTTTATAAGTTTACAAAATGTCATGATAATTCGTGAAAGTGCTCTAAAAACTTCATGTGGGATCTGAGATTATTTTATCAGGTTTATTTTAGGATTGGTGTAGCCATCAAGTATGGAAAAATACAGTGTAACATTCATATTTGGAGTAAACTTTCACGCAATCTTACAGGTAGGATTTCTATGAGAAATTTTCATTTTTGTGTGGAAAAATACTGAATAAACCTTAGCAGACATGTGTGTGTTCTGTCATGTAATGCAATCTTCACCTAATGTTACCAAAATTCAATTTGCCTCTTGAGTGGTAACAAACCTTTTCCAAGATTTAACCTGCTGACTTTGTTGACCTTATTCCAACCTGGCTTAGATATAGTGAACATTCTGATCAAGTTAAACAAGAGTTAGGCCCTAATGCTGCTTCAAGAGTAGTTACAGGTTTTTTTCTAAAATTTGGCCTGATGACTTTTTTTACTTCACTTGACCCAAATTGTCAATATCAACAATCTGACAACATTTTATTTAACAGCGATAACAAGCAAAATGCTGACAAAGCACACCAAGTGATGACAGACAACGGACAGACTGACAAGGAAAGCCACAAATGGCCAAAACACAAACAAGGGAGGCAACTCACCTCCTGCTCAAGGTACTGGATGTGTTCATCGCGGAGTTGTCTCTCCTCTGCCTGTACATCCTCCAGGGACACGTTGCCGACCATGAGCAGGTCGTCACGCACGCCCTCCTCGAACTGGTGCAGGTACGGCGCCATCTCTTGTTCCTCCATCTCAAGACGCAGCTCTGTAGAATAGTCAGAGAGAGGGGTTTAATTGCAGTACAGTACACACATTTATTAAATATCATAGAGGAACAATAGGCAAAGGGCAGTAACAATGTCAAAACTTACAGCCCCAAAAATGCTTTACTATCATTAAATTATTATGGTCATTCTTGTTCCTCCAAAACGCAGCTGTGCACAATGGTTCATGAAATTCCATGAAAACCAAAACTGTTGTATGCTATGCACAGGTCAGCACAATAGTAACATCAATGTTAATGCCAACAATCTACTATGCATGCTGGGAATAAGTCATACACATTAAACTTTCAGAACATGATATAAACATCAAAAATAACATATTTTTATCTGTAAATATATGAGCCTCGTTCTGGGAAAACAGGCCTTAATGCAAGTGCTTAAAATATCGTCCAAGATAAGCCTGTGCAGTCCTCACAGGCTAATCAGGGACAACACTTTCCACTTTTAACATAATTTTTTGTTTTAAGGAAGTCTCTTCTAAAGAAAGTCCAGTCAAGGTGGATGGCACAGGCTTATTTGGGACGACACTTAATGCACATGTATAAAGCCACATTTTCCCAGAACGCAAGCCATATGACACACATACTTGTGATTTTCTGGTATACATGTATATGTTAAAACATGTACATGTAAGTCCTTCTATTGATTTTCTGGTACACATGTTAATATATAATTGTCATACTTGTGATTTTCTGGTACTTGTCGACATGTTCAGGTCGAGAGAAGAGGGACGGTGGCTGCCTCAGGTCACTGAGGTCTCCTTCATCCTTCTCCAGCGTGTCGAGCAGCCGATACAGGTCCGGCAACGTGCTGTCAAACTTGGGCGGCACTGAAAAGCATGACATTACTTATTTCAGTGTTATAGTTTTGCTGCAACTTAGTATTTCAATATACATACAATCATATCCTTCTGAACACCTGACATTCATTTTATTATTTTAGAGTTCAGCGTGAAAAGATTTAAGTAGGTTATTATTACTTTACCACATACTCAAAGTCCTAAGGTTTACTCACTCATATGACTGGACTTCTGCTGTTCAGTGCTACAAAAAATCCAAACCAATACAGATAACTCACCATATTTAAATTCTTCTTCTTCCTTGTGCTGTTCAATGACTGTTTCTTCAGTTCTCGTCTCAGTTCTCGTCTCAGTCTTGGTCACCTTTAAAAAGTGACATTGATAAACCACCTATTCTAAATGGAAAAAAATCTAAACACCACATGTTTTAAATAATCATGTACTTTCAAAAGAAAAAAATGAACAATTTAGATTGGTATATCTGCTTTATAGACTTGCACTTGAATTCACATTATTTCTTCAAAACAATATACAAGATAGATGAATAGAGGTTTCTCCTGTATAAAAAAGTCTTAGCACTTTAAATTATGGTCTCCTCATAACCAGTTGACGGTAGATGACTTATGGTCTGTATTTGTGTATTTCATGTCACATATTATTTTAGATATAGGATTAATTACGCTGAAAATTACCATTTTTTTCCAAATATATTATCAGATAGACATAACAAAATTTGTTAAGTAAAATTGAAAACAATTTGATCGATCTAACTGAAAAATGCAACAAAAATTACTGTGGCGCACAAGTATAAATAGTTTCAACGTATTTTGTACAATACATTATTTGAGATCTTAGCGCAATAACATATTCCCATTACCCCTCTAAGAAAATCAGTTACGATAAACGAACAAAATGTGTTATGAAAACCCGATACCTTGACAATTGGAGGCTTGTTGTTATCACTGTCCTCCCCAGAATCTCCATCAGGTGCCGGCCGCTTGTGCGGTAAGTCTGCAGGTCCTCCTGACGCCATTGTCTACTTTGTTTTATCAACTTTGTACGCCAGTTACTTGATTAGGGGCACTACAAAAGGCAAGCATGATGTATACTGTGAGAATAAATAAGATTATATTAAGGTAGAACAACAAACAACACTTTATTACAGTACGAAATAACTTCATTACACAAAAAATGTTATTTATGTAATAATGTTTTTCTTTCTGATTTTGGTTGAATACAGTCTAACACTCTGCCTTTATGGGAAATTTTTAAAATTAACTACTGCAATTACCTTTACCATGTGTTTAAAACATAACCATAGTTAAACAGTAAAAAATATTTAAGCAACACAAATATTAACACTATTTTACTGCGATTTTAAATATTTCAGTACATTGCGAAACATATAAACTTAGACACCTTTGTTAAATTCCCAATACAGATTAACCATTATATTCAGAATGAAAATATACCTCGGTTCGACCTCAAATATTTAAAATGTTAAAAATTACACCCAAGTGTTAAGCCATTATCAATACAAAGACTGGACTTGGCTGTGATCCAACAGATGTCCCTGGATGATTTCAGGTGTATTTACACCCATGAAATATTTAAAGAATAAAAACGCACAATTTTCTATTTATTGATGAGATGTTACATAGTTAATATTTAGTATACCCACATGATTAAAAACAGGCGATAAAATATGCTGAATGTTTCATAAATAAAGTCATGTTTTTTCGCAACTATACAAGAATCACTTTAAGTTTAACTTGTTGTATGGATATTTTACTTCAATTATCTATTGATTTATTGCCAATTAAATGGGAGAAAAACATCACGTGTATTCAGCTATCTTGATGACAAATATTATAATTAGAATAACTTGAGATTAATAAACACATTTTGAAGCAGGAAAATTTCTGTAAATTCCAGATACTGCAAGAAATGTACACACAATCTACAGAAAAAATAAACGGTTCACCTGTCAATTGTCCGCCATTTGTAAACAATCCTGGTTACGATGACGTAAAATAAAGGGAGACAATCCACCGGTTACACTCCACCATACATTTTTTTTAACAACTGGCTTTTTTTACTCACTGTACATGTCTATCAAGGTATGTCTTTAACTACCATTCCAGGAATTATGGTTCTAAATGAAGTTATATCACACCATAAACAGAGTAATATGATTATAGGTGCTACCTTATTTACGGGCAAAAGCTTAATTATTGTAAAGCTATTTAAAAATTACAGTGTGATTGTATGCTATATTCTGGTTGAGTCGTGGGTAATTTTCATAAAGTTGTTACATCACAAATATTTTATAAATATATGACCATGAATCATTATGAAAATAATTATTAATCTTTCTTCTTTGATTTGTTGCTTTTTTCCAAATGTTTATCGTCTTTAAACATCAAAATAATCGACTGTGTTGATAGTGTCAAACTACCTTTATGAAAATAAGCTTCCGGTATGGTAAATACTCCTAAATAAACGAGTTTGTGTTACTTTGAAACACTACATGAACAATACATAAATGAGGAAATCTTTCATAAGGACCTATCAAGTAATGATGAATAACACTATCTATTGTTTTTGACGCATTTTTGATCGGAAAAAAATAGTTACCGTGTCAACACATTTTTCCGTAACGGTCTGCATCATGTGCGAACTTTCTATCGCGAGATTTCACGTGATTTCTATACCCACGAATCAAACAGAACCCACGACTCAACCAGTAACAACCAAAACTTATACTCACAACTCCTCTTGCAGGCTGCCCATGTTGTGTTTGAAAACTGGTTGTGAGCCGTGGTGTATGGTGAGGCTGAAATTGGAAACACACAACTTAGAACATTAAGGATAATACAAAAGTTTGGTTCAATACAAAATAAATAGTAAGCAGATTTCAAGTTTTATAAAAGAACAAAAAAAATTATAGCACAACTCATCTTGCAGGCTGCGCATGTTGTGTTTGAAAACTGGTTGTGAGCCCTGGTCTATGGCGAGGCTGAAATTGGAAACACACAACTTAGAACATTAAGGACAATACCAAAGTTTGGTTCAATAAAAAATAAATAGTAAGTAGATTTCAAGTATTATAAAAGAACAATATTCAATCACTTGTTATTAAATTTTTTGAAAAACATTTTTTAATAAGTTTTTTACCTACCTTTGATTGGTGCTGTTTTAGTCATCTGGTATTTTTTTACTGTTGAGAGCATCCTGTTTCCATGTTGGTCTTGGTGAGTATTTGTGTTTTATTTGTTTTGGTTAGTGACTGACATGTCACCCACCAGCATTAATTTCGCATGGGCATAATTTTGATACTTGATTAATACTTTAAATGTATTTTGGTTATCATTAAAAAAAAAGATAATGCATAGGAAAAGTATATATGTGTGTACAGTTAGAGTTTGTTGTTGGAGTATTATTTGATTGTTATGTTTAATTGGATCCGGTAAGTGACTCACATGTCACCCACCAGAAATGTTAACTTAAATGTTAATGTTACATGTGATATTTCTCATATGTAGACAGAAAGACAATATTGTTATGCAAATCAATAATATTTTGTGTATCATAAGAAACACACAACAATAGCAACACTAACCCAAAGATATCAAATAATGAAAAAGCAACAACACAAGAATATGCTGATAAAATTAAAAAGTATGTAAGTTTATACTGTTTGTGATATTAACAAGGGTATTGTATGATCCAGAAAAAGAACGGGATTTAGGATATGTCAAACGTGCATCGTTTTACTGCATATCATTTGGGTAAGTAAATGTTGTTTATGTGTAATAAACGAATTGTATTTTTAAGCCAAAAAATGTAGATCAATCCAATTATTATAGATATCATGATCCGGGATATAAATTGAAAGAAAAGACAATTACTGATCAAGGGAAGTAGTTGCCAACTGCATGTTACATATTCATTTTTAGACATAATAAGGCAAAATATAATTATGCCAATAAAAATTAGATTAAATGTCTAAGTTAAGCATTAACAAAGTAAGGTCCTTTTAAGAATGAGAATTTTTTTTTACTGTCAATAAAACAGACTGGTTTAATTGTTGTTATGGGGACAAAAAGTTTTGTATTTATATATATAATGCTTTTTTGTTGTTTATTTAAAAAAAAATTGTTGTGAAATTTGATCATAAGTATACATTGATTTTGGTCAGTTTTCTTTTGGACATATTAAACTGTAATGAGGAAATCAATGAAACAGGTGGAATATGGACTAATTTGCATGAAACTATACTGCTGTTGTAGGTTATATAAACAGAATTTATGACTTCAAGAATGTGTGATGTTTTAGC
>VMBQ01004470.1:0-16705 GCA_007657795.1 Dreissena rostriformis
GCCGCCGAATAAAATGGTGGGTGTAGTGATTTTGTATTGGTAATATTCAATGTAAACAAGTTCAACTAGAAGTTAAAATCATGGTTATAATTTCTACATTGATATTTGGCATATATCGGTTATTTGTTTATTATTCGGAACAGACACAAATTTGGATTTGAAACTGTTATTTTAATTAAATGGACTTCAACGGAGTGCGCGAATATATTTAAATACAAAATGCATATTGAAAGACTTGCGTTTGTTTACGTAGAGGTATATTTCATTTAACAAATTTCAATAATGTCTGAATGCCGAAAAAATGAATGACGTTAAATAATATTTTGAAATTCATCGCTGCGTATAATTGTACATAATAGAACACAAATGCCCAAAATGAGGGCAATATAAATTGCCTTCACATTGTGTTAGACATTGTCTAAGGACCAGTAGGTTAACCGAGCTAAACAAAAATGAAAAAGTGAAACCTTTAACAAAAATATTCTCCTCTGAAACAAAAAAACAAATAGGTTTTGTGGTGTGTAACAGCGCATAGTTGTCATCTTCGAAGTTTGTTCAAATCATGCTCATGGAGCCAAAACTGGGTGCGCCCAATGTGCACAATTGTTAATATAGACGTTATAAGCAAAACAACTCTTACATATTTTTCTCTGAAACTACATGACCCAGAGGTGTTATATTTTATTTGTAACATTATATGTTAGTCCTCTAAACAGTTTGGAAATCAAGCCATTCAGGTCAAATTTTTCTTCGCCCGGTGTCACATGGTTTATTGAGACTTAATAACCAAACTAACTTAATTCTGAAAGAAAAAACGTCATAAAAAAACATAATTAAACATAATTCATGTCAAGTATAAAAAGATATATCTTGACCGTATTGTTTAAAGAAGTTTACTGAATATATTCGAAACATTATTAATTATTATAATTAACTAGCTATTCTGTGGGGCGATGTACATGCAATGTTCTCTTGACAAAGCAAAGCTTACTTGAAATATTCATTATATTAAGGTTCATGTGTATAAAGTACAATTGCAGCAAACATAAGAGGAAGTCTTCAATAAAAACCTCAATTATATTTGACGTTTACAATTTGTTAATTTATGTTTACCGAGGTATTATTAGATTTTCTTTTATACCTAATGATAAAATATGACATTTATGCAGTGAAATAACAGCAGTGAAATTAAACAAATTGTTATTTTCACCGTCGAAAATAACAAATGTTCGGAATTACTTTTTCTATTTTTAGATTATCATATCAAGATTTACTTCCATTGTTAATATTATTGTTTATATTTTTTCTTTGATCACGAGTGAAATAAAAGCGATATTCCATCGAATCCAACAAATTGTATTTTTATTTTATATTTTTTACCGTTAATTTAAATTGAAAACGAGTTTAACTGAAGAATTTCGCTGGAATAATGACGTCATTTCGTCAACAAAATGACGTCATTTCGTCAACAAAATGACTTCATTTCAATGTATTGAGGTACACCACGAGAGAAAGGGTAACTTTTCAGCGAAAGGGAAACAGCTGTTAATTATTTTCTTGAAAAAGGGGCATAAAAGAAACAGATAATTTGTTCATGTCAGTGTAAGATCGTTTGTTAGTTCACTGCGCCACTCGTGAAAATATATTTTCTATGATCACTCGTGAAATAGCAAAGATCTTACACTAACATGAACAAATATTCTCTATCTAATTAAGAAATAATCGACGGGTAACCGTTGGTTATTGCGGTAATAACCAACGGTATGGAGTTCCGATGCGTAGGAATTAAAGCACGAGGGCGTAGCCCGAGTGGTTTGACAACAAGCATCGGAACGACAAACCGTTGGTTATAACGTATCGATTATTTCGATTCTAACACGATTTTATTAATAATGCTGAATGGGTTAAGTTCCCCATGGGTACTAATTCCCCTTACCCCGGGTATTTTGAAGTATACTTCACTGTACACCGATGTTCAAATGATACTTTTGGGTACTTACAGGTACCCCATCTTTCCTAATAAAAAAATAATTAATTGGCATAATTTTTTCGTACCCAAAATTTTCGTACCAATTTTATTTTTGTACCCAAATTGTACGAAAAAATTATGCCAAAAAAACAAATTGGGTACGAAAAAAAATTTGGGTGCGAATAAATATTTGGGAAGGATAAAAAATTTGGGTGCGAAAAAAAGTCAACCGTTGGTATATCGGGGTAATAACCCACGGTAAGCTCCCTTCTCATTCTAATGTGCATGCGTTGGTTATTGGTGTGCGACGGTGGTAGAATGCTGAATAAATTGCGTTTTCTAGATGTCGTTTGGCATAAAGGCATACTCGGTTAATTATGAATATCACTGGGTAACAAACAAGTGTGTGTGTTGTTGTTGTTTTTTACAGAAGAAAATGGGAGCCCATTGGTGTGTCTTGGTGCATTGTCCGTATTTTGAATACATATATCGATTTTACGGCAATAAACAAGGTACGTATTTAGAAAGAAAGGCTTGATTTTAAGATAATACAATGGTTCTTAAGAAACAATCACTCTAATTAATGGCACAACTTTATTGAAGATATCATTACATTCGGGTTTTTATATTTTTAGATTTGGGCATGAAGTTATCATAAATATCAACATTTATTTAACCACATAATACTATCATTTATTGTTGATGTAATGGAAGTATTTTAGTTGATTCATGTATTATATAAATTTCAGACACTGTTCGTGTGTATGACGAACACATCGAAGCGATTGAAACTGCCATTAAGTTTCTGTATACAGGAAAAGCTCCCTTTGACATTGACACAGTCGGTGATGTCTTCTGTATAGGACAATATTTGCAGATGAGCGAATTGTTAGATAGCTGTGCAAGTTATCTCGCCAATTTACGACCTTGTGAACATAACTGTATTAAAATATTTTTCATAGCTAGACAATTCAAACTGCCAATGTATAACGATATTGTCACGTACATCATCAACAATTTAGTGTCTGTCATCGAATATCCGCCCAACGGCCAGAGCATAACATCAACAGTCATCAAAGAACTGATCGGTCATAAATCAGCCTGTGCAATAAGACCATTTGTCTTACGCACTTTTTGTCGTAAATGGCGAAATTACGATGCAAATAATCGTCATCATGAATACCTTGAATTAATAGCTTTGTTGACAACATTGACGACACTTTCATTTGTTCCAAACACAGTAATCAATGAAGTGCAAACACTTGAGGTTCTTATGGTCATCGCCAACAAACCAAGGGGTATATACGCGTATGTTGTGGAGGAAGACCGATGGAAGTTTGTATCAGCATTGCCTTCAGCTTTAAGTCAGAGCTCTTTCTGGCGTGAAGAAAATATTTTTTTTGCAGTTGACCCGCATGGGAAATCTTTCTTTGCTTTGAAAAATGAGTACACAAAATCATATGTTACGAATAATATTAGCGTACGCATTCACAAATATGATTTCAACATTGAGTCTTGGTCAGAACAAAACACATCGTTAGTTTTTAATGACTCAAACATTATACAAATACAGGTGAATCATGCCATGTGCTTAGAAGGAAAGCTGCATTTGGTAATCACGACATTCGATATTAGTTCAAAGCCGAAAAGAGTTATGTTATTAACATTGAAGGAAGAAACAGGGACATTCACAAAGTCGTTTCTGTTCAAATTCAATCCGCGATCAACTGTCTTAGAAGATGTGAACTCATGCATCATTAACAACAATGACATCTGTGTGGTGTGCAGTGTCAAACGCTGCTCCTTTAGAGAAATAAAACTGGTTGTGCATGATGTGCAGTCCAAGGAAGTTAAATTACTAAGGCCAGTAAGTAAGGAAGTGCATGGTGGGAATGTCTGTAAACTGCTTACATTTCCAAACAACGATGATGTTTGTATCGCCACTCTAGATAGCCCATGGTATGCAATGGTCAACGTTAATACTGGAACACTTGTACACATCAACGATTGGTTGTTCAATGAACCAAAACAAGCCTTGTCGACACAAATGGATCGTTTGATTTCGGGGAATGTCGAGAAATCCGTTTTCGTGCTGGACAAGGAAAGTGCTCGGGGTTTTCAATTTTATCATGGCTCGAAAACCTGGTATAGAATTCCACCCATTGAGTACAAGGTTGGTAGTGGTACGATTGTTAAAGCCACTTTACCGTCAACTATGCTGCGTAAACTATCTGACACTCCAAAATGTGAATGCCAATTTTAGCAATTGGCATGAACATGTACAACAAAACCAATCAAATGGACATTCTTGTATTTATTATGACAAAATGATGTTGTATACAAGAAGTCAACACTATTTTCTTTTTCATAAAAAGATACTGTCTATGAAGATTTAAATGAAAACAGCAATAAATAGACGATGAAAATAGAAATCAATTAGATTAGACATTTTAAAAACGATATACGGGACAAAAATAAACATATAACGTCATTAATTGCATTATCGTCATTATGTATTTTTGCGTGATATAATTATATTACAATTCACCGAGATATAACCACTTTTGATTATTTTGTGTTTGTTTAAGCCCGAATCGTGTTTTTGTTGTTGTTTTTGTAAAGTTTTATAAAAACACGTGTTTTCAACAGAGGTCATGAAGGGAGAAATGATACACAGTGTAACATTTTGGCACATTGTCTTTTTGATGTTATTTGAATTATATTGAGACTTCAAATAACAATTGTGGAGTGTTAAATCAAAATTATTCATGAAAGCGTGATTCAGACAAAAGAACTATCATTTTATCTTATAAAATTGATCAAAACAAGATCTAGATTTTCAACTGGAAGACCAGTATTTAATTATTAAGTTCCGATATATAAAATTAAATGATTGGAAGACGCAAATATCCGCAATAATATAATAATGTATAATATTTAAAATAAACAAAAAAAAGGACATTAAATATGCAATTTTTAAGATCTTTAAAAGCAAACTCAATACTTTCATTTACAAACCAATCAAAATAATCCGTGTTATATTAGTGACGAATACCCCCAAAACCGCTAGTCGTTTTTTTTTGTATCAAGTTGTAACAACAAAAGATTTAACCCCTGTGGCCTGGGCAGTTTTGTCCCCTGTGACCTGGCCAGTTTTGACAATGTGGCATTTTCGGAAAATTGTTTATGGGATTACATACAATGATAAATAACACATATATTTAAACTTTTTGCTTTGTGGTTTCACGAAATTATTTTAGTTCGCTGTACAAATTCGTATAAACCATGTGACATCCCCCCCAGGTGTGACCATTTTTGATCCAAAGGGAAGGGATAAAAATACACTTAGTAAATGGCGATTATTTAAGAAAAAGGAAATCCCACTGAAGGCGCTATGACATAATAAAGACAAGACAGGCAGAACCAAATTGTTTGTTTACAAAGCCCAAAACTCCCGCGTTACTTTTTTGATGTCGGCTGATGTCTACATCATTCGTATAGTGTATCCGAGTATATACGGCTACATTCGGCACAGTCCGCTTTGCTTCGTTTTCTTGTAAAACTATCGTGTTTGATTGGAAATTATAAGTTTTTTCATGAATATAAATTAAAAATAGTGTTGCATTGATAGTTTGCTGTTTCAAACGTTATAAATATTATCCTTTGTATTGCGTTACATTCTATCAGAACTATCAAGCCGTACATAAGATCATTCTCATAATGGTAGAACTTTTCCCTTGTTAATGCATTATCAGATTCCACTGATTATAGCCCTTTACCTATATTAATGCAATAAATATTTGAATTTGTATTTGAAAAACGTTATTGATATGTCTGTTGTTACGGTTTATGGATCGTATGTTATTATCCGAATAGTAAGAGAAAATTTAATTTGACAACGGAATGATGGCAATTAATTCAGTATAGAGTCACAGTGTTATTGTTGTCCCTATGATCAGCTACAAATGATGACACGTATAAGAAACACTTTCTAGTAGGCCCTATTTGACTTTCTTGTTCCTTCTATTCGCTAAAATTCAGTGTTGATTGTGAGGAACATATGCTAGTTTTATTCTCTTAAGAAAATCAACAACACTCTATGAGAACATGGTATTACATATTAAAGCGAGTATATTTGAGTTCAATGTCAACATGTTCTTTTCACAATAATATAGCAAGATATGCAAATGAACGAGAATTATTATATAAAATTAATTAATACACTTTATATGGTTGACGGAAGCTGCCTCAGTTTTGTTATGCATTTTACACAGGAAAACATGCACAGCCTTACATGAACATCCCGAGATTTCTTACGTACACCATGTCGACAAAACCGGATACACATGCTGCTTTCTGCTCGATAAGTTATGTTTAATATAATTATACAAGTAAATTATAATATAAGTGTCACATACACAACCTTCCCAAGTTAACAAACACGGCGCCTTCTTGTGTCTCAAATTGATCTGAAATTACTACATATAATTATTAAACAAGACAAACTTTATGCTCATATGCTAATAGTATACATTCTTACTAATACACTACTAATAGTATACATTCATACTAATAAACATACGTAGTACAATGGGGAACGGTTTTACTAATCAATTAAATCATATTGTCGATGGAAAATCTTAACTCAAATCCCATTAAAATGCAGCTACTTTCGGCTACAAAACAAAACTACAATTGCTGTTGTATACCTACAGGGGAAATTGTATCTGGAATCCCATTAGTAATGTGTAATTTTAGACTGCAAATTCTTGGAATTATCGAAGTTGAATAGATTTCTGATTGTTTTATGAAATGTGAATTTAGTACAAAGGGCGTATGTAAACAATGTAATGGAGGGTAACTGACAGTACTGTAAGAAATCGGTATGTTGGAAATACATCAGTTTTAAATTGACTAGTGTACATTTATACCCAGAAAGGTAAGAATATATATATGATTATACATATCAGTCGACACAAACATGTTCTTTGCATATATCTGAAAAGTTAGCTAACCCTCATAAACGATGGTTTTTAACTAAAGCAACATCATTTTCTCTATATGAAATGAAGTTCGAATTTAAATAGAATTACAAAGACTATTCAGCATATATGATTTATTATTTAATACACATTTCGAATATTATGTTTAATATGTGTACATGTATTTCTAAAAGGAAAACACAATGCGGTTTCTGTTTCGGTTTCGGTTTAGTTTGAACCATCAACTTCCTTTTAAGTTACAAGAAACAAAATTAATCGACAAAAATTGGTACTTCTTTGTTCAGGTGAGTGTGTAATTGTGTAGGATATGAATTTTAACCATGACTATTCTATAACGACATTATTCCTATACATATAAAGACTAGCTGTTCAGTTACAAACGCTCCGATACAAAAAAATACAAGGAAAATTGGTTAACATGTTATATCAGAAACTGATGATCGAAATTTGATGACATTTTATATGCACTTTCCTTTAATGGTGGACTGAATTGTGCATATCGTTAGGTCATTCCGCACCATTGATTTGTCAGGGATGTATTGTCTAATGAATTAAACGTTTCTTTGTCAAATGATATAAACGTATTATCAGAATTGAACTCAATATGCAGTATCCCTACAGGGTGGCATACGCATATTGTCATGATGTTCCGCTTATGTGAGTGTTCAGTAATAACGGCCCTATGAATACTAAATTCCACACAATTTACACATAATTTACAAAGAGCATCCATCAGTTTCATTGATTTTCTTGTTAACATATTATATCCCTTTTAGTTGACTTAACATTCAATATAAATGGAAACGTCCATAAGAAATTTTACATTTACATTTTATATAGGTCCCCTTTTTCGTTTGTAATGAGAACTTTTACACAATTCTTCATTTAATATATCTAGACAAATTTATTATCATTAATTACTTTCTTTCAATTCAAATAATTATACATTTTAAGATAACACTATTATTCTAAAGGTTGGAAAGTTGTTATTTAATATACAAAACAATGAAACTATATAAACTATATCATGAACAAATAATTGTTCATATCCACAACGGTTTAAGACAAGCATTTATTATAATTTTGAAGTACGCAGCCCAGTTGAACAAATGCCGATGATACCGTGGAACGTTCATCAAGTTACAAACTATTCATTTTGAAACAGAAACATTTGGCACAACTTCAACAGGCTCAAAGTCAACACTTGCATTTTGTTCCACAGATATTGTAGCCAGAAAAGCTCGATGTCTATGCAGATTGAAATGACCCAGTTGTAACTTGCTGGTAGAACATAGTTTTCATCGTTTCAAAAATGGGCGAGTGCAACGAATTGGTTAGTGATTTGAAACTGGGGGCAACGTTATTCCAGCAGGCCGAGGAAAGCTCGAAGTTGTGTGACGTCATCATCGTATATGGCCCGCCAGATGACACGGTAAATCTGAAATGTTATAATATAGTGTCCACATATCGGAATTGTGAATGTAAGTTAGAACGAAGTACACGGTCGTTACCCGGTAAAATACTGTGCAAGCTTTAACAACTATATTTAACAAGAAAATGATAAAAAAATCACCAACACTAAGAAAACTATGGTAAACTCTGTGTTCAATGGGAAAAAAAGAGTAACATGAGTTGTTAAATGTTATTGTTTGCTTGATTACTTTCAGAAACAAATATGGGCCCACTGGTGTGTGTTGGTGCAATGTCCGTACTTTGAAGCCATGTTCAGATGTGGATTACAAGAAAAACAACAGGGTATGCTTCTTTGTCCAACTTTATATTTCTGAAATTAAACTAAAGATGTTTTCATTAACGTACACATGAATCATATAATCAACAGAAATGAATTTGGTAGTGGTGTCTAATGATGTAAAAATACATGTAAGTAGCAAATATATTAACACGCGCTTCAATTTTATTTTCAGGCAAGATATTCATTACAGAGTCTTTACATGCAGAAGCTGTAACCACAGTGATAGGGTTTCTTTATAACGGAGAGTTGAATATTGAGTATCGACTTATTGGAGAAGTGCTCAATGCGGTGGACTATTTCCAATTTGGTGACTTACTTGAAGTTTGCAGGAAGTACTTGTTAACTGTGCAATTGACAAATGAAAATGCTGTCGAGGTTTTGGAAATGGCCGGTCGTTACAATTTTGAAGATATACAGGCGCGTTCAATGACATATATAACTAACAATTTGATTCCGGTTATTGAATATCCAGCCAATATTAAAGCTATCACTGATATGATGATGACACAAATATGGGACCAAGCAAACCGTGAAAAGAAATGTCAAATGACCCTTTTTAATTTCTGCCGAACTTGGCTTTGTTATGATGTAAGCAATCGCAAAGAAACATTTGAGACGTTGTTCTGCTCTTTGAACCTGAACGAAACTACCCACGAATTCTTTCAATCGTTATCATATGACTATGTACAAACGTTCAAGCAATGTCGCAAATTTTATGTACACTTCAACAGTCAAAACTTTCAAACTAGACTGACAGTTCCAGTGGACAGAATCGGCGTTGTTTTACTTGTAGCCAAAATTCCGGAGCTCCAAAGATCAGGAGGAATATATGCATATGCGATAGGCTCTGAACGCTGGTCCTTTCTGGTAAGATTACCACGGAAACTACGAGAAGTGGACCCCGTATCCGACTACTACAATTGTAAATATTGTCTTGGTGTTGACCCACTTGGGAAATGTATATACGTGATTAAGCAAAGAGAGCATAATATTAATAAACATTCAACTGTTTTGGAAATACCTACACATAGATACAATTTTGAACTTAATACATGGTCGATTGAGACATACAAGCTTAATATTAAAGAAGAAAGACAGGTTAGTATTGAAGGAATAGTTTGTGATAAAGCTGGGACGTTTCTTATTGCCGAGACGATGATGCGTAAACGCCGGTATAAACACGTACAATTATTAGCATGTCAAGAGGACACGACTCTTGTTGAAGTAGCTTTAGTATCAAATATGTGCAAGAGATGGGACAGTAGTTGTGATATCAAATATTGTGTTGTTGGAGACAGTTCTATAATGCTGATGTGCACCGATATTGACATTGGACGAAAGACAATTAAAATTTCAGTAACGGATACAAACATGTTACAAACAAATACATGTAAAACGATAACAGAAGAACATAGTGGATACAATGCCAGGTTTGAAACCAATGAAATGGTGTACACAAACGGGGAACTTGTAATCATTTCCAGTTTTGGTAGCGCTCATCACAAAGAAGTGAGTATTTCACCAGTTCAGTGTAGGACTGTTGAAGGTGAAGTTCTTCCCAGATACGATGACAATGTGGAGGGACTGCAGCTAGATAACTTTGAAACAGGAAATGGTGAAAATGTGGTATTCGTATACGACAAACGAACACAAACGTTACGAGTATATGACTGCATCACGAAGGAACAACATGTGGCACCACCGTTTCCATACGATATCCAGGACTGCACATTGGTGCATGCGAACCTGCCGGCCAGATTACTCAAGTGTCGAATCGACTGTCCTCATTGTCTGTTTGAAATCAAATCCGATATAAAATAGTATCGAACAAGAAACGTAGACATATACAAGGTATATTTATGGACATGGTACAGTGTGTATTAAATTATGCGATTGCATTGTGTCTTTTTGTCATTATCAGATAAAAAAAACTTAGTATTTTACAGTCACATAGATTTAAATGACTATGGTCAACAGTCAAGTATATGGATGAAAAACTAAACATTTACATTCCACGGTATTTCTCTTCTGAAACTGTTTATTTTGACATTTTAATGACATATATATATATTTTTTTTATATATCTAAACTGTGTTTCGTTTTATCAAACTGCGACGTATTTGTTTGACTTCGATTATTCGAAGACATAATGCATGCATTGTTGAATTGTAATAAGTATCAGTATTCCCATGTATTGTTTATTTACTTTACTTAATTGTGCATGGTGGCATGGATTTCACGAGATGATATGTATGCTAGTGCATAACATTTATGCATTTTTATAAGTTTGTTCAAGCGCAATCGATGCTATCATTTATACCATTTTGATATAACGAAATGCTCATTATTTTTGAATTTCCTTATTAAGTAAAATTGTTTCACAAGATTAAATGTAATTGACTCGCGCACGGGACTAGTTCTAATGTAGAATTCCCACCCACAGATATCGTTGAATGGGTATCCGTATTCAGAAAGAATTGCTTAATGTTAACTGAATGACGTTGACAGCCATTTAGATATGAAAAGGAATATTTTTGTTTTGAAATAAAACATCTACATGGACTACATGCACAAATACATTTATAATCTGTGCGTTTTTCATGGGTAGTCATTGAAATAGATCTTTATTATTAATGCAATTAAATAACCGATAAGTTGTATATTCGTAATAGTATGTACTAAACAAGGTAAATATAAGTGATTTATTTAAACACTTAAAGCACTGATTGCCTTCATTAGGTTAGGCATCGGGAGTATAATGTTCACAGTTATGCTGTATCTTCAATAAAAACTGATTGACGCTTACTCGCAATGGATTACACTTTTTTAAACAATTCTTTATTTGTACATGTATAATGAAAATCTCGTCAAATTAAATTAATGAAGTTGCTCTGAAGCATTAACCAAATGTTATATACATGTGTATATACATGCCCAAGACTACACCTCGCGCTCCAAGTTTCATTGGTAGCCGAACTATATTCAGTTAATAAATGCTGATACAGCGTCAATCACCTGTAGTGTTATGTTATATACATTTGAATATACATGCCCAAGACTACTCCTCGCGCTCAAAGTTTCATTGGTAGCCGAACTATATTCAGTTAATAAATGTTGATACAGCGTCAATCACCTGTTGTGTTATGTTATATACATGTGTATATACATGCCCAAGACTACGCCTCGCGCTCAAAGTTTCATTGGTAGCCGAACTATATTCAGTTAATAAATGTTGAAACAGCGTCAATCACCTGTTGTGTTATGTTATATTCACGTGTATATACATGCCCAAGACTACGCCTCGCGCTCCAAGTTTCATTGGTAGCCGAACTTTATTCAGTTAATAAATGTTGATACAGCGTCAATCACCGGTTGTGTTATGTTATATACATTTGTATATACACGCCCAAGACTACGCCTCGCGCTCAAAGTTTCATTGGTAGCCGAACTATATTCAGTTAATAAATGTTGATACAGCGTCAATCACCTGTTGTGTTATGTTATATACATGTGTATATACATGCCCAAGACTACGCCTCGCGCTCAAAGTTTCATTGGTAGCCGAACTATATTCAGTTAATAAATGTTGAAACAGCGTCAATCACCTGTTGTGTTATGTTATATACATTTGTATATACACGCCCAAGACTACACCTCGCGCTCAAAGTTGTATTGGTAGCCGAACTATATTCAGTTAATAAATGTTGATATAGCGTCAAGTACCTGTTGTGTTATGTCGGTAACATAGGAATTCTCGCGTTGACTAAAATGCATGTGCTAGAGTAAACGATACGTCTTTCTTCGTTTACGTTCGACACTTCGCCTTGTGTACGCAGTAGTAAATGCATTGTGTGAATGATTTAATTAGCTACATCAATATAGCATCAGAAGTCAGACGTTCATTCAAATAGGCTGTTGACTTTGATTGCGTTACTAGTATTCGGAAAACTGTAATGTACCATTCACGACAGTTCAATAGTTCACTTCTTTGATATAAAATACACTTGTTATCCCATTCGTTGACATGATATTATTTTTTTATTTGTAATCCATAATTATAATTCATAAAAATTATACATATTCACAATAGTAGAACGAAATCCTGGACCAGATCTCCGAGATCGATCTCAACGGTCTGAATCCATAAGTCACACAACGAATCGTGCTACCGGAAGAAAGACGGGACCTACAGATGAAAATGAAGCTTGGCCAATGCTACCAGAACAAAGTAGTCAGCAGCCTTCCGGAAATGCTTTAGAAAATAATCAAACATCCTTGAGTAATTGGTTACATTCTACAAACACGATAAATACGGGGACGAAAGGCGGAAATAAGATACACGATGACGCTATTTGTGATGAAGACTCGGACTCAGGCAGTATCGATGTAACATCCATATTGCTAGAAATTCGTCGAGATGTGAAAAAGATGAACAGTAAATTCGACAAACTTGAACAATCCGTCAATGATTTAAAACGCGAAAATATTGAAATCAAGCAGCAAAACAAGCACCTTTTAGAAAAAGTGGACACATTAAACGAACGAATTAAAACGTGTGAAGAACAAATACTCGAACATTCTAAACTTCAGGAAAAACAGGAAACCATACTCCGAAAAAATAATCTGAAATTCTATGGAATAAACCACGATGGATCAGAAAACAATGCACAATGTGAACAAAAAGTCCGGTCGTTTATACTCGAACAATTATGTATTGACTCCACGGACATGGAGTTCGAATATACATACAGACTATCGTCGAAAAAAGATCGACCTATTCTGGCTAGGTTTGCACTGCTCAAACATAAGCAAACTGTTCTGAACGCGTTTAGGGAGAAACGGAAGAATGGTCAAGTTAGTGGGAGAATAGTAGAAGATTTACCGGATAGAATTGTGAAAGCACGAACCGCGCTGTATCCTTCCGTGAGCAATGCCAAAATGAAGGAAAGGCAGCCAGATACAAACAGGATAAACTAATCCTATGTGGGTTGCTAAAAAATATATGGCTTCATTTCAAAGAAACCATTATTAGTTGCAAAATAGGAAAACGGCAAAGGCTCAGAATACACGAACGATGTAAATAGTATATATGGTTTTAGTTTATGTTTAATGAATGTTCAAGGACTTAAAAATACTCGAATGCTCGCTTTTTAAATGTTTTTTGCGAAGATTTCGATGTAATAGCGTTAAGCGAAACGTGGCAAACAAAATATCAATATATTACAAAGTTTCTAAATAATAACACATGCTTTGAAAATATACGAATAGGAAATAGCAAGCGTGGATCAGGGGGCGTTGCAGTATTCATCAAAGATAGTTTGTGCAAATACTTTAAAAGGGTCTACGGACATCTGACGGAGTGCATTGTTGTGAACGTGTCATGCGATCTGACGAGATATTCCAATGAACTATTTATGATATTCACATACATCTCACCGGAACGATCAGTTATAACCGATGAAGATAATGATGACGGTATAGACATTTTACGTCATTATTAATTCTCTCTGACTTTCCATCTGCACTTATCTTTCTAGCGGGTGATCTTAATGCGCGAACGGGTGATCTAATACATTTTACTCCGAATGACGATATTGATCACATTGTAGGGGAAACTGCATACCATTGCGACACTTTTAATGAGAAAAGAGCCACAAAGGACTGTGTTTTAAACAGGTTTGGGACATCTTTCATCGATTTGTGCTGCTCCCTTGACATACACATTCTAAATGGCAGAGTAGATGGTGACCGCGCAGGAGAAATTACCTGCGTCGCAAATGGCGGAATAAGTACCGTGGATTATGTAATCGCGTCAACACAACTGTTTAATTATAAAGAACGATTTGAAATTTGTCCAGATCTTTTCTCCGACCATTTTCCACTGAAGTGCATTCTTAAATTTGCTAAGCAAGCACCGAGTGATGGAGCGGACATATCGCGTTTGCTAAGTGCATATCGCTTTCCATGGAATGACGAGTTAAAACAAACTTTTTTAGACCAATTCAATATCAGATACGACACCTTTGACAAGTCTATTTCCAGTGATGAGCAAACATGTAGATTATCAGAATTTATTGAAGTAATACAAACTGCCGCGGACTGCATGAAGAAGAAAATAGGTGGTCGATTCCATAGGAATAAAGCGCCAGTTACTCAACCTGAATGGTGGGACACCGAATATCAGGAATTAAAGCGCAAAAAATATAGAAGCTTAAGAAAGTTTCGAGTAACCAACTCGGCTCTGGATCTCACTTACTTCTTAAACGACAAAACCAGTTTGATATGTGAACACAAAAAGAAAGAACTTGAGCTCAAACGACGCCGCGCTTTGGTGGAAAATAGCGATAACCAAATTTATTTTGGGACAATATAAAACGAGCGAAAAGAAAACGCAATACATTAAATGACTTGATTCCCTTCGATGAGTGGTACGAGTATTTTAAACACTTTTTTTCGGCAAGCACATCGAATGTACCCGATGATACGCACGAGCACAAGGTGTTACCTTCCTTACAAACAAATATGAACACCAGCGAATCAAACGAACCTATTTCAGAGGACGAAATATTGAATAGTATTAAGTCACTTAAAGCGAAATGTTCATCAGGTACGGACGGACTGTGTATAGAAATGTTCAAATGCACTCTCGACAAATCATTGCTATTCATTCACAGAGTTTTTAATGACATTAACGCAGGTGAAAATTTCCCTGAAAGCTTGAGGGAAGGTATAATAACTTCCATTCACAAGAAAGGATCCACAACGAACCCGAATAACTATCGTGCATATCAATAAGTTATGCTATTAGCAAGATATTCGTCAATATATTAACTATAAGACTAACAAAGTGGTCTGAAGCCAATAGCATAATCCATGAAGCGCAGGCAGATTTTCGGCGGGACTACTCGACTATCGACAATATTTTTAATTTGCAGTCTATTATACAAAAGTGTACTACGAAAAAATGGGGTCGATTTTACGTGGACTACCATAAGGCCTTTGACAGTTGCGACCACCAAAAACTATGGGATTGTCTGTCACGATTTGCTTTTTGTGGAAAATTTCTCATTATTTTTCGGTCGATGTATAGCAAAATGAAATCATGCGTACAAGTGAGAAGTGGCTTTAGCGAATTTTTTTAGTGCAAAATTGGAACAAAACAAGGCTGTTTAAGTTCACCGATTATCTTTTTGCTTTTTATAAATGACTTGGTTCAATATTTACGTTCAAACAGTAACAATAACGGAGTGTTCGAGTGTGAAGAATGAGAGCGACTTTATGCATTATTATACGCTGACGACGTCTCCAGCTTTGCGGAAACTGCTTTAATTTTGCAGAAAATTATCAATTGCGTAGCAGACTTTAGTGAAAACCTGGGAATGAAAATGAACCTTGAGAAGTCAAAGGTCATGGTGTTCCGTAATGGAGGCCGTCTACGACATTATGAAAAATGGACATTAATGGGGGCGGAAATAGAAGAGGTGCCCAATTACAAGTATCTAGGAGCTTTTTTTCACACCAAAATTGTCATGAAATATGACCAAAGATGTTTAAACAGGAAAAGAAGGCTGTCTTTAGCATATTTAATTTGAGCAAACATTTTGAGTACTTTAAACCCAAAGAAGCATTTAAACTTTTTGATACAATGGTTGTACCTATTTCATGTTATTCAGCGTAGATATGGGGGTTCGAGTCCTCGGATATTACTGAGAAAGTGCATGTTGACTTTTGTAAATATATATGTGGGTTAAATAAAAATGTTTCAATTTTTTTCGCATTAAGTGAATGTGGCCGACTGCCAATTTCGGTAAACTATACGATGAAATGTATAAAATATTGGATTCGACTGACCCGAATGGACCAAAATCGCTACCCAAAACAGCTGTATGAAATGCTTAGAAGACAGGACGATGCTGGTAGATCAAACTGGGCGACAAATGTCAAACATACTCTATTTAACTACGGATTTGGCTTTGCATG
>VMBQ01004470.1:17274-81692 GCA_007657795.1 Dreissena rostriformis
TGAAGTGCATTCTTAAATTTGCTAAGCAAGCACCGAGTGATGGAGCGGACATATCGCGTTTGCTAAGTGCATATCGCTTTCCATGGAATGACGAGTTAAAACAAACTTTTTTAGACCAATTCAATATCAGATACGACACCTTTGACAAGTCTATTTCCAGTGATGAGCAAACATGTAGATTATCAGAATTTATTGAAGTAATACAAACTGCCGCGGACTGCATGAAGAAGAAAATAGGTGGTCGATTCCATAGGAATAAAGCGCCAGTTACTCAACCTGAATGGTGGGACACCGAATATCAGGAATTAAAGCGCAAAAAATATAGAAGCTTAAGAAAGTTTCGAGTAACCAACTCGGCTCTGGATCTCACTTACTTCTTAAACGACAAAACCAGTTTGATATGTGAACACAAAAAGAAAGAACTTGAGCTCAAACGACGCCGCGCTTTGGTGGAAAATAGCGATAACCAAATTTATTTTGGGACAATATAAAACGAGCGAAAAGAAAACGCAATACATTAAATGACTTGATTCCCTTCGATGAGTGGTACGAGTATTTTAAACACTTTTTTTCGGCAAGCACATCGAATGTACCCGATGATACGCACGAGCACAAGGTGTTACCTTCCTTACAAACAAATATGAACACCAGCGAATCAAACGAACCTATTTCAGAGGACGAAATATTGAATAGTATTAAGTCACTTAAAGCGAAATGTTCATCAGGTACGGACGGACTGTGTATAGAAATGTTCAAATGCACTCTCGACAAATTATTGCTATTCATTCACAGAGTTTTTAATGACATTAACGCAGGTGAAAATTTCCCTGAAAGCTTGAGGGAAGGTATAATAACTTCCATTCACAAGAAAGGATCCACAACGAACCCGAATAACTATCGTGCATATCAATAAGTTATGCTATTAGCAAGATATTCGTCAATATATTAACTATAAGACTAACAAAGTGGTCTGAAGCCAATAGCATAATCCATGAAGCGCAGGCAGATTTTCGGCGGGACTACTCGACTATCGACAATATTTTTAATTTGCAGTCTATTATACAAAAGTGTACTACGAAAAAATGGGGTCGATTTTACGTGGACTACCATAAGGCCTTTGACAGTTGCGGCCACCAAAAACTATGGGATTGTCTGTCACGATTTGCTTTTTGTGGAAAATTTCTCATTATTTTTCGGTCGATGTATAGCAAAATGAAATCATGCGTACAAGTGAGAAGTGGCTTTAGCGAATTTTTTTAGTGCAAAATTGGAACAAAACAAGGCTGTTTAAGTTCACCGATTATCTTTTTGCTTTTTATAAATGACTTGGTTCAATATTTACGTTCAAACAGTAACAATAACGGAGTGTTCGAGTGTGAAGAATGAGAGCGACTTTATGCATTATTATACGCTGACGACGTCTCCAGCTTTGCGGAAACTGCTTTAATTTTGCAGAAAATTATCAATTGCGTAGCAGACTTTAGTGAAAACCTGGGAATGAAAATGAACCTTGAGAAGTCAAAGGTCATGGTGTTCCGTAATGGAGGCCGTCTACGACATTATGAAAAATGGACATTAATGGGGGCGGAAATAGAAGAGGTGCCCAATTACAAGTATCTAGGAGCTTTTTTTCACACCAAAATTGTCATGAAATATGACCAAAGATGTTTAAACAGGAAAAGAAGGCTGTCTTTAGCATATTTAATTTGAGCAAACATTTTGAGTACTTTAAACCCAAAGAAGCATTTAAACTTTTTGATACAATGGTTGTACCTATTTCATGTTATTCAGCGTAGATATGGGGGTTCGAGTCCTCGGATATTACTGAGAAAGTGCATGTTGACTTTTGTAAATATATATGTGGGTTAAATAAAAATGTTTCAATTTTTTTCGCATTAAGTGAATGTGGCCGACTGCCAATTTCGGTAAACTATACGATGAAATGTATAAAATATTGGATTCGACTGACCCGAATGGACCAAAATCGCTACCAAAAAACAGCTGTATGAAATGCTTAGAAGACAGGTGTATGCTGGTAGATCAAACTGGGCGACAAATGTCAAACATATGCTATTTAACTACGGATTTGGCTATGCATGGTTTGCCAATGGAGTTGGAAATACTAGTGATTTTCTTACACAATTTAAGAACAGACTGAATGACTGTGCTCTGCAGGAACTTCAATCAAAGATTAATAATTCACTTTAATCGCTTATTTATAAGGAATACAAATCCATGCTTAATATTGAAAGATACTTATTGTAAGATATCCCATTCCTTCTAAAACGGACGATGTCAAACTTCCGGTGCTCTGGGCATGCGCTGATGATTGAGACAGGGCGACACTTAAATATAGATAGGAGATCGAGATTGTATGTATTTGTGAAGCTCATAATGTCTATACTATTGAAGACGAATTTCATTTTCTTGTTATCTGGCCTTTGTATGAACCTCTTAGGTTAAAACACTTTGATAGAAACTGGTGTGAAAGAGTCCGAAGCAACGTATTGTTTTTTAGTATGATGTCTGACTCTAGCGATGACAATATATGGTCACTAGCTAAATATTTGCATAAAGCAACTTTGTTAAGAAAAACGTTTATCAGCGGAAATAATGATTCAATTACCGCGTGAATAATTTTCACCGAAACGGAAAAAATAATGCATATGTATATACATACATTTTGTTACCATTTGATTCTGTTGCATTATATGTGTTGCTTTATTCCTTAATCTAATTTTGTAGTATCATATGTAAATACACGATGTTTTGTGTATATTTATAATAAAACTGTTACACACATGTTATATATATATATGCTGAATCTGTGTATTCTGGTCTGGAGGCCCTAAAATACGAATAAACTATATTGTATTGTATTGTAATAGTCATTTAAGATGTGTTTGCGTTTTAAAGATGAAAATATACTTATTTTACAAACGTTTACCACACACGCCTAATATCTTGTTTTTAAAATATAAATATATTTTTTCAGATTCAAAAGAGGTACTCATTATTGAAATTAGAACAACACGTGTACCGCATGCATTTCGTCTCATTGCAACACTACATTTAGGATGCAAAACACCGGTTAGCCGCACAATTCAAGTAATTTCTGTTTTCTAACAGATATTTTTCTTTTGTATACCTTTTTAGAACGTGTTTCATATACACCTTTTTGTGAACCTCTTAAGGGCGTGGTTTTACCGCGCATAATGCAATTCTGGAAATCTGTTTTATTTTTATCAATTTTATGGAAATGTATAATACATGTCTTTTTCAATGAATAATATTGTGTTTCATTTATTTATTCACGACATACGGAGTCTGGTCTATGACATATTCATTAACACCTAGGACAATACATAAATAGCATCATCATCATCATCATCATCATCATTCCCTTGACCAGTCTGGCCGCTGAGGGGAAATGAGGGACGGCGATTCAAAAATTCTGCTCCAGCCAAGTCTGTTGTAAGCTGCTGAGAGTAATCCATCCATGGAGAGGGATGTCCACTCTTTCACATTGTCTATCCAGATTTTCTTCTGACGGCCTCGACGACGACCTCCCTTAAGCATGCACTGGAGAACAGTATTGCACAGATGGTCGTGCCTTGTGAAGTGTCCAAACCAAGCCAGCTTTCGGCGTTTGACGATCGCCAGGGGCAGAGCTCTTGTGAGCCAACAAGTGTTGTAGTCATGTTCACGACGTACTCGAGATGCGGAGCAGTCTTCGGAGACATTTGTGTTCAAAAACCTGTATCCTACTTTCTGTGTCCGCTTGAAGCGTCCAGGTCTTGTAGCCGTACAGTAGCATGGAGACTACGAGTGACTTGTAGAGCCTCTTCTTGGTGGGGAAATTGATGGAACTGATTTCCACAACCTGCTCAGTATTGCCATCGCTGCGGTCGCCATGGCAATTCTTATTCTGACCTCAACGGTACTGGTACCATCCTTAAGCTTGGTTGCTCCCAAGTTTTTGAAGCTGGTCACTTCTTCCAGCTTCTCGCCGTTTATGGTAATGTCTGCACTGGTGCTGGTCGTGCTGTTCACCGTGATCTTCGGCTTCTCCGTGCTGACCTCCACCCCATCTGCTCATGCTCTTTCATAGAGTCTGTTGGTGAGATCTTGAAGTTCACTGCTGGTGCCACCCATGATGTCAATGTCAAAGTCAATGAAGTTGTGGATCTGCTCACGTTGTTGTTTTTTGCCTGATTTTCGTTGTTGATTCCCTTTAATGACTTGCATCGGGTTGTGGATTAGAATTAAATATATGTTTTCGCCAGATGGGTATATACGAGTTGTATGTTAATATAAATTCTAACATTTTTAATATTTATCCATATAGCAGTGTGTGTTCCATTATTTTCCTATTTAGCAATGTACTGTTTTAGAGTTTTATATCTAACTCATTCTACACACATTTCTTCATAGCAATATATTTTTGTCATATTTTGCAGTCTCGAGAGGTTGTTATTTTGCCTTCGTCTTAATTGGTTTATTATATATAATTATCTCTTTTAAATGAAGCAAATTTTCTGAAAACATTTTAATTATCAAAGTACATTCCTGGAAAGCCATGATTGGAAAGCATTAAAAAAACATCACACACTATTCGCTCTTCTAATGTATTCTTTTTTATGTTATGTCAGTGCATTAAAAAAATGTAACGCGCTACCAGCATCGCTCAGAGACATTAATTAAAATTAATTCTGTGACAAGACTGTTTTTTGTTTAATTAATTTTTTTTTATTTAGTTTTATTTTTAAAACAAAGCACTGATCTATCTTATAGCACTTTATTTTGTTATTTTAAACGTTTATTCTATGTTTAGCTTGGTATTTATTTCTAAAGCGTTTATAGGTATTTCTTATACTTTGCTTTAATTCTTAAATACAATATTTTATAATTGTTCTTATATATATCCTTTTCATTTATGTCCGCGTTTTATATAGGTTTCCATCTATTTTAGTTTTATATGTGTCCATCTATCACTGTTTATCATAGTTTTTAATATCTTTTTTATTTTATTGGTTGAACCATACATTTGTATTATACAGTACTTTTGAACGTGTGAATTCATGAAAAGAGTGCTATATAAATATGGTAACTAATAATAATAAATAATAAAAAGACCTGTTATTTACACGGTTATGTATGTTTCTGTAGCTGTATATGTTCATAAAATTTATTTCCAACAATAATCTTGACCTAAATAGTATCCAACAAAGTTCTGTAATTTACATCAAGAGGCATCTATCTATATACGATTATTATTTGTATTTGGTACAATGTATTATGTCAGATAAGTTGAGTTATACATTGTTGATATATTTTTAGAACTGACGTGGAGTGATTTTAAAGTCTTTACAATGGATAGATTTGATGTACTGCACATTTTTAATTGCATGTGCATCATTTTGTAACCGGCTTATATTGCCATTATTTTTAAAATGTATTTATTTATTTATTGTTCACTGTTATTGTGTTATTAATTTTATGTAATTATTTACATTACGTTCAGGAGTATTACAATCTTAATCATCTAATAATGTTCTCTTATTTAGTGTTTCATATTAAAATGTGTTTAACACCTGTGTGCTGGCGAACATATACTTTAATAATATTTCCACTATCCTAACTTAGCAAATGATGTACCTTACACTATGCTTACGTAATTGATCATGCTTGCATTTTCCTTTCGTTAGCTTCTTTATTTTCATATCAATTTTTTTTCATTTCCCAGTTATTTAATATGTTCAGTACATGGGTCAGTATAGAAAACCACAGTGTGTTGCTTGTTTTGTATATTATGTCATCTCCGCATAGTATTTTGTATGTATTGGTAATGGTCATTTTAATAACAATAAAAATATTCGACTTTACTTGTAATGCGGATCTCCACAATCTGGTAAAACCCCACCTCATCAGTAATTACAAAATGCCTTTAACCAAATTATGTACCGACGGTAATTTCATTCAGATAATTCTAATATATACGGTATGTTATTTTGAATATATATTTGAAATGGTAGAGCTTGCGTTCTACCTTTACATAAAAGTGTGTTTTTCCAACAGCTAGAAAAATTCGCAACACGTTGACATATTTGATATGTATTTGGTTTAATTAATCTCCAAAGAACCTCTTTGAATGAACATCCGTATCCATTATTTAAAAAAATCAACATCATTCATGGATGGGCTTTATAAGCCTTATTTTTTTCTGTCCGTTTGACGGTCTTTTTGTTCCTAAACGTGTCCGAAGAGTAATCATGGGCATGTATTAACCAACGGATTCCTAGTCTTAAGTCTAAAAATAAATGAATATGTTTAAAATTGGAATATTACAAAGCTATTTTAAAGTTGTATTAAGCATTACTGTTAACACATAAAATTACATTATTTTTTGTTTAGAACAATGTGTTCATGACATGAGCATCATTTTAAGCCTTTAAATAGTTAAACTCTGAATCGTGTTTTTTTTAGTTCTAAGTCTATTCTTTATCCTAAGAATAGGTTGATGAATACAGACTCAGCAATGAAGAAATTCAAAACACATACTATGCGAACCGGTCAAGTACCACATTGATTCAATATCAAAATCATACTTTTGTTTTGTAGAAATGAGGCCTATCATCTATATATTTGCATACTCATGTACTTCAAAATAATAAAGCACACTCGATGACCTATATGTATTTCTTCAGAATTTCATCCGTTGTTCTGGATTAAGCAATACCAATAGTGTACGCACACCGTTTTCCAAGGAAACGGATTGCCAATAATAGGTTTCTAAACTATGGGATGCCTCTGGTGTTTGTGATAGTTTATATTGCCTTCGCGTTGTCATAGAGGATACAGCGTCATTGCAGTCGACTTTTGAGTGCTTGAGATTTAAATATTCCTGTTTAGCAAACAGTTGTAAATAATTGTAAGTACTTTTTTCTTCTCCGTGTAAACATAATACTGAAATGAACGGTGTGTGTGTCATAAATTTGTATATAATAAGCGTTTATATAAATATGAATTTAAATATAAAAATATTAAATTTGTCACTGAATTAGTGTGCCATTTTATTTGGCTCGTATGATTTATTTTTAGTTTAACAAACGTAAATATTGAAGAGAGTTGTATTCTATACATGTATTTTACTCTTCATTTAACCTGGGGTAGATGAATTTGGTTTCAATATTACAGACACACGAGATAATTATGGATAGAGTCAACCTGTCTGGCAATGCTTCTGCACTTTATACCGGAAATGTTACCGTTGCACTAGGACAGACGCCGCTTGCTTTGGAAATTATCAATATCGTCATCTTAACACTTATCCTTGTGGTTGCCTTATTAGGAAACGGACTAGTTTCGTTTGTTCAATATTATAACAAGAACAAGACAAGCACAGACGTATTTGTAACAAACTTAGCTGCTTTTGATTTATTTTCTGGGATATGTTCTTTGCCAATGATGATACTCAGAGTTCGGGAAACGGTTTGGCTGCGCGTGGCGTCGGATCTTTACTGTGGCTTCTACGCGTATTTTGTCTATACAACCAGCATAGGCACAAACATTTTACTGACCGCTATTGCAGTTGACCGATACATGAAAACATGTAGGCCCCACAAAAATATAATCACGACACAGAGAGCTAAAATATTCTGTATCGCTTTCAGTATTATAACAATTATTTTGTGTACGCCTGCATTTGTTTCCCGTACATATTCGAACACGCGTTATTATTGCCAACAAAGATTGATCGGGGCAATATTTAAATACATTTTTACCATTCTTTTTGTGGTCTTGTTCATTACAACTAGTGTCACGTACATCCTTGTCGCCAGGGAGCTGAGACGCAAAAATAAAGTTCGAGCTGCGCAAATTACAATAAATATTTTTCCGTCAACGTCTACGACAAGGCCAAGCATTTCCGTCATCGGTGCGCATGAGACGCCACCGAAATTACAATCGATTCCTAGAATTGATACACAAGCTAACGGAAGCTCATCTACTTTGAACAGTGTTGTACAACGCAAAATTGCGCAGATACGTCAGTCAGAGCAGAAAGTGAAGTTGGTGACTTTTGCAATGTTTCTGATTACACTGGTATTCGTGCTTTCTTGGATTGTGATGTGGATTGCATATGCTATTCCTGATTCGAATAACGGCCTTGTGAGACTGGTCAAAAGAATGCTTGGACAAACCCATATTATCAACTGCGTCGCAAATCCGATTTTCTACGCATGGTTAAACTCGGAGTTCCGGAGAAAAGCAAAGGCGTTGTTAAGAAAAGCAATCATCATATGAACATAACTTTTACGAAGAAACATTTTGGGAACGATGACCCATTAGAACCTTCGGTGTTGTGCTACTACTTTTCTAATAATCCTTGTAGCAGGGAACATATTTTTTACGAACTTAAGGATGGTTTTCAGATATATTCGTAATTAAAATAATGTTCTAAAATATTGTTTTGACAACGTAACGTCGAACGTTTATCGCTTTTAGTAATGCGCGTCCAAATATCGAAGTCTTTTATACACGCTTTGTACTTTTGTACGTTTCTGTCGAGGATTTATAGATCAAAATTGCTCGTTTATTTGTTTATTCTGTTCGTGCGTGCGTCTATCCGCAACTCATGTGATTTTTGTTGTATAAATAAATACATAATAAACTAGAAATGGCGGGGCAGATGCCGACGCGTATTCTCACGCCGCAGACATGGATGGTCGAGATAGACCGTGTTGTCATAAGAGATGTTCAGTATTGAAGTGACGTCATGTGAATTGGTGAATAAATGAAGAAGTTATGTTAAAACAAAATTTTGGGCCCTACCCCAACCCCCATTCTCCTCTATCTCCTCCTACACTATTAGCACTAGAACCTTGAAACTTACACACATGGTAGCTATGAGCATATGTGCGACGGTGCACTACTGTGAATTTTGATCTGACCCCTGGGTCAAAAGTTATTATCATGTGCGTCGCATGTTGTTAGTAAAATGAGTTTTTTTTTCCCATTTTACCCATTTATTTACCCATAACTTTTGACCCAGCGGTCAGATAAAAATTCCGTCACCGTCGCACATATGCTCATAGCTACCATGTGTGTAAGTTTCAAGGTTTTAGTGCTAATAGTGTAGGAGGAAATATGGTCCGATCAACAAAAACAAAAAGCGGAGATCAATACAATATCCCCACGCTTTTAAAAGAGCGGGGATAATAACTACCAAGTGCTAGATAGCATATTGTTAAATTTTCGCGAATGAGATATGTTTAATGATTATTGCCCTCCGTTTAAAATTACATGTAAAATATTTTGTTCGCAACTACTCCAACATTTTGCATGCGATTTTCTTTAAACATTTACAAAATATCTCACTGATCTACAGCGCACGTTTTCAATATTTCAAAATTGCGTTAATTGCTTAATAAGCGATCGTCCTTTGTTAATGACAGGGCTTTGGGATTGCATTTTTTTTTCTTTTCTTTACAATGCAATCGCAAAATTCTCATTGTACCCTTTTGTGGCGGGGATTACACTTTTTGTGACAGCTTTTTGTTATTTGTTGGAAAATAATACTAGTTTGTGTCATTTTGCCAATCTGTAAACATGATCTTTATAACTTTAACTCCAATTTATTGATTCGAGTTATATCGTATTAGTGGTGGTCTTCTTTGCCCTTTATGTTTATTGTTGGTATTAAATATTTGATGTCAACATGTATGTCAAGCGGGTTTTCACACATAAATATTCACTATGTTATATAAAGGCCGTTAAACTTTACCTGCATACATAAAATTTAAGAGAAAACATGTTTTTTCCATTAACAGATAGTTTGACGATTCGATATGTTTATTGCATAGATAAGTGTACATATTCATTAAATTATGTTAGGTTTATTGCTAAAAAATCTTTAGTTTTTTATAAAATACATATTATTGTAAACTATCTTCTATATGTCCTTGGTATATATAAAACAAATATTATGTGATGAATGGTACGCTTGTTTAAGGCTTTTATGCCTCCTTAATAAAGTTTCTATATAATTATATTGTCCTACATGTGTGAACATCAAAACAGATACACTGTTTATTAAATCGTCTTAATCGAAGTTCGTTTTTTTGTATGAAAAATTAAACTATTCATATAATCAATTCTTTATCACTATCAAAAACATGTTGTATATTCTTCAAAAAATGTATGCTGTTCAGTATTTCAGTCATAAATAGATATATTAACCTAAAAGATACAATAGCTACAATCTTTATTTCAAACTTGGTATGTGCTAAATAAGATTTGTTATTTAAGTAGTTTCCTAGGTTTATTTACTTGTTTAATATCTTACCCGACTTTAATTTATCGTTTATTGATACACCGCTTTGACCTAAAACTGTTGTATCACGTGTATCAACGGCATAATTATAAGGACACGGTTTGACACATCGTATAATACCACTGAATACCAAAACGACCGTTTCAATCGTTACGTAAGCTTAATTGGCATTAATCGAAACGTGGTTTGTTTCATTTACTTCGAAAAGTTTATGCCTACGATAGATTTTTAGGAAAAGATTTGGATAACATAACGGAATATTTACTTAAATTATTCAATGCAAAATGTAACTAAACTTGAAACAGGGAATAATTACGCAAGGACCCGAAAGTGGATCAGCTTTGGAATTATTTTCGAATGTATACGTCTTTTGAATTCAGACTAAGTACAAAATTGTTACACAAGCTATACTTCTTTTATACATCACGACCAAATACGATTTGTGGAAAACCGATAAATAGGTGAAAATGCTATAATGATATTATGTAGGGCATACCGGTTTATAAATACGCCATGCCTGCAACAGAAACAGGCAGCGTGAAAAATGGCGGCAAAAAAACTGTAGTTTAGTAATATATCGCACAAGCCTTTTTTAGGCCGCATAACTTATGCAAAATAAATACATATTCGTCGCGATTACATTTAATATTGCGAGTTCAATCAACACAATAATATCTGTATAAGGTTAAAAGGTTTTCGTATTCCGATTTCCCGTTGAATGAACAAAAAATAAATCTCATTCTTGATTTATGCTTTAGCATAATTCGGCAAGCCGATTAATAAGCTTTGCCTTGCCGATCCTTCGGCTTGTCATTGGTCATTTCTAAGTGTAGTGTCCATATCTATAATATAAGTAGCTTACTTAGCACCTGAGTGTTAATCTAGCTCTTATGAAACACACATTAGTCATATACATGACGCTTACGCATTGTTCTGAAAATGTAACTTGATGATTAATAATACCAGTGGTTTAGTAAACCATCACTTCTAGTATTACATACGTCAACACGTCCGGATTTATTGGTACATTAAGTGGGGAAAAGCAGCCTAGCATGTGACATTCATTATACGGTAATAACACTTACTTAAGAGGAATAAATATCGATTAGAACAGCACGCATTAGTCCAAGCATGCATCTGAGACCGCAATGTGCGTGCAGTATAGGCATAATATTGCAAAAGACCTTTATCGCTATTCGTGGCTGTTTTAATAAATCATTAAGTATATAAGTAGTATTTAGTTACCTATAATGCGGAATGTTATGTTCCTTTACACGCACAACCGTTAAATCACATATATTTTTATTCTGTAAAACTATTTTTGAAAGGAACAAGTTTATGCTATGTTGTATGATGTGAATGTCAACATATTATTTTATGATTTCTTTATGCTGTACTTCACACAATTAATTGTCTTGCAGTTTTTGTTTACATATGCTTTTTTTTTACATATGTTGCTTTATTTACATGTGACATTATTGATTTGATTATGTGTTATATGTATTGCTGATTTTTTTTATCCCACTTTTACAGCGAATTCGGTTGATTAAAGCCTCGTTGATTAAATTTCTGCTATAACACACGGCACGAAATGACGTCATTTTTTCGACAAAATGACGTCATAAATCCAGCGAAATTATACAGTTTTATTTTGTTTAAATAAAAAGGTTTACTGAATATAAAGTGGGATAAATAGAATAATAGGTTAGTGTTTATTATAGATCAGGTTTATCATGCTGGGCACGAAAACGAAAAAGCACTCGCCAAGGCTCGTGCTTTTTGTTTTCTAAGCCTCGCATGATAAACATGATCTATAATCAACACTTACCTATTATTCTCTATAAACGGTTAATAAAATGCTACAAATTGCGTATAGTTATTTTGTACCAACTATCATATCACCAATACTTTTTTGAACATTATTTTTCTTATTTAAGACATGACGGTATATGATATCACATTTGAAGACTTATTTGTTGGTATATATTAAGCAGTCCTCGGTCAATAGTCAATACACATTTTACACAAAAATTGACATTTTTAACGGTCACATCAATATACATGCAAATATGTAGCTGATAGTTAGTAAAAGGTATTTATTAGTAACAGTTATTTCTCTTAGCATCATGTTGACCCAGGACAATTTTCCACCTGTCCGAAAAACAGTATATATAAATGTAATTACCGGTCATCTTAATAGTAGCTAGATCTACACGGTTCTTCCGTATGACAAACTTATGTATATATGTGATCATTGTTGACATGTTATTTTGCTATGATGTAAGACATGGTCAACTTATAGAACCGCTTAACCTTTTTTAAGATTTGAGCTGGTGACCTTGTTTAACAAGATTAACATTCTGACCAAGTTTCATCAAGATTGATTCATAAATGTGGCCTTTAAAATGATGAAATTTATCAAGAGGCCTCTAGAGTGGTAACAAGGTGTTTCTAAGATCTGACCTGGTGACCTATATTTTGGACGCACGTGTTAATTCAACCATAAGTATAGTTTTTGAAGTTTCAGACATAAATATATAGTTAGGATTACAACACGACGAGCTGAGAATCTATGTAAATCTGTATTTCAGTTCATAAAAGAACTATAACAAGAGGTCGCACATCTGAGAGACAGAGACATGTAGGTACTAAACTGACAAACGGCAAACGCAACAATATGATATGATTTGAAATATAACAATTCTCAGCGAAATCGTGCCACACTCAAGAAAGTAACTTAACAGTAACGTGATATATGTTAAGAGTAATTAATATGCTTACTGTTTTCTGGACAAATACGAGTTTGTAAAAAAGGACTTGTGGACAGTAAAAGACTGTCACTTGCCAAATAACAAACGTTTTGACCTTGTGGTTGCAGAGAAAAATGTTTCAATTTGTTCAATTTTCAGGGCTGGGACTTTTTTTACCCAATGTACAAGATTTGAACAAACTTGGCAAAGAACCACCATACCATGTAACATTCCAAATACCAAACATTTGGGCCTTGCGGATTTAGATAATTTTTTTTTCATTATATACATATAGGGAAAATAAGTGACACCCAGGGCGGGGCCAATTTTGACACCAATGACATGATTTGAACAAACTTGCTAAATGACCACCATGCGATGTTACATGCCAAATACCAAAACTTAGGACCATGCGATTTCAGGTGAGATTTTGTTTTAGTGTTCTTTATATACATATAAGGGTTACGTGTAACCCTTAGGTCCCATGGGCACGATTTGAACAAATTTGGTAGAGGGCATCTATATGATATTCAATGCTAAACAGTACACGTCCGGGTCTTGTTGTTTTACAGAATAATACATCAAAAATTATTTTGCTATACCAGGTTATATTAGTCATTTGACCACTAGATGCTGTTACACACCAAATTTTAAACCCCTGACCCGTACAATTTCAGAGAATAAGATTTCTGTTTTTTTTTTTTTTTATCTATGTTTTTAGTTCTGGTGACCTTCATATGCAACAGACCGGAACCACTTATCCAACCTTGAAATAGGGTCACCCAATGATTCCTGTGAAGTTGTTATACAATCTGTTAGGAAGTTTCCGTGAAAACGTCATTAGAAGAAACAGTTTACGAAATCACCTGACGCACGTTCAGATAGACGGACGACAGACATCAACGTGTCATATAAGCTCCCTATGAGCACTGTTTGCTAAGGTCACAACTTATTTTTATAAAACCAAATACGTTAAGCAAGTTCGAATAGTAATATTAAATTGTAAATCATATTGGGCACTAAAATATAAAGTGTAAGGTGTAAGGCAACAAAAGATATTATCAAAACAACAAATCAGTAACAATATAACATCCGAACATAAATCCGTGTAAGAAGTCACAAGTTAACATCATAAAAACAATCAATGTCAGAATTAAAAAGTAAACATCACAAAAACAATAAGTGTCAGAAGTCACAAGATAACATCATTAAAACAGTTTGTGTAAGAAGTCACAAGTTAACATTTCAATACAATCCGTGTAAGACTTCAAATGTTACCAGAAATAGCACAAAAACCGTCAGTGTTAGAAGTAAAAGAACAATCATTTGGCAAGTGTCATAAAATAGCTGGAAAGTATGCTTATCTGTATGAACGCAGTTATAGAAAGTGTATCATTATTGTAAAAAGTGTGATCTAGAACAGATTAAATTGATAGTTTAAAATGTCAGCCATTACGCATCATTGGTTTGTTAATTATACTGAAAGATTAAGGACAACATAAGGAGAAACTATGTTCTAGTCATGCCGTGATACTATTTACATGTTATAAAATAACTGAAAACTTACAAGGTTTATTAAGTTACATTTGAAGGTAAGGACAGGTAACTTTTTGGTCAGGACCACTGCAATTTGAGGATACTTATCCATCTGGACAAGTGGTTAAACAAAAATAATGTCAAGCCCTGAATATCTGAAATAAAACTATGTTACTATACATCTATTATATACCGTGAAGTTTGTTTAAAACATGTTCTACACATATTGATTATTTAACATTTAAATATGCCTAGCTTTATGTGCTATATTCTATTAACGTTGGAATATCAATAAAATCGATGACATGCAATTACTTTTTAAATTACAGCACTCTCATGAAGTAGCATCCTTCCTACGAAGATGTCTTAAATATCAGCTTTATATGTCTAGTAACTACACGGATGAAAATGAATGTAGAGTGACCTAAACGAATAAAATTAGCGAATTGATTCCTATGTAAGCCATGTAAAGCGCATACGCGGAATAATAGATGTAGGTGTGTGCAATATATGAAAATGTTTTAACAAACATTTAAATGGGGGGCTTTACAACAGTTAATTAAAAAAAATATATATACGCTATTGTTCCCATTTTTTGTTCATTAAATGTTCACACTATTTCGCACACACGATCTATCACGTATATTTAAATCAAACGTTTTTTTCACTGATATTATACTGTATTGTTATTAAAATGAATATTTTACTGTGGATTCGTAAAATCGCATTTCTGAAAATATAATACCGTTTGAAGCGTCGCCATGCCCCTTTTATAACGATAATGATGGTGCTTATTATGAAACAACAACACAATGGTTCATTCCAAATTTCCAAATAACTATCAAAGATTGCACTATGCCCCTGGCCTTTTGAATTTAAACTTCTATGCGCAAGCCGGTCATCACGAATGTGTAATTAGTATGTTGTCATATCAAAGTCAAAGCTGTTGAATGCTAAATGTTGGAACTAGCTGAACCAAGTTCTTGGATATTTCTTATCCTCATATGCAACGCAAGAGGCACGTTCAGCTTTGGTGTCGAGTAGTGTAATCATCTGCTCTGTCGTTGTCACCACTTCCCGTGCATTCTTATGCCCAAACACTATATTTCGTGCAGCCTATGTATGACTGTATCGCGGTAAAAGATTCCCAGTTCCCGTATAGACTTCGCTTGGTGTCATACTGGACACAATTCTTTGCGTATGGACATGCTTAAATCCCATCTTTTGGTTGGGCAGACCGACATTAATTCCAAATATTCACGACGCGATCTTATCACAGAAGCTTAAATGGCGCTAAACTTGACTGCGGTGAAGTCTGCTTGAGAAGTGTTTATCTCCCGCGGTCCATGATTTAGACTTGACCCGGAAGTGACGTAGATCAGCAACATGGTCCTCGTGCAGTATAGGCTTGTAGGCGTACGGGTCGCATAGATTCTGAAGCATTAAAAAAAACACTAAAGCTTTACATTTTTCAGTGCACAGTATTAACGGGATGTTGTAACATATGTTTTTTTCGGCGTAGCTGTTTAAGCCAGCTTTTCACCTTAAATGACATTTTACATAACGCCAGCAGACCCGAATGAATACACTTCATTTATGCCATTGTCTTATTTGAGCATTATCCCACAGAACATTGGTAACATCAATGCGTCTTTGTAGTATAGGATGTAACACTGTTCAGTGTTGTGAGATGCGGACTACTCTCTGCATGTTCATACGAAATAAAGACACACATTTTGGCCCAGTTGTCGGTAAATTCCATTCCCAAGACTTTCAGGGTCGGTGCTGGGTCAGTATGTCGTCAGGGGAAGACGGAATGCACTATCAATACACGCCTTATGTTGATAACACAGTATTGCTTTAGGGATATCAAATACTTTAGTAAAACGAATGTTAGGGAGAGAAATGAATGAAAACCTATCGGTAAATGCCATTTGTCTTGTATTGTGAGACAAAACTACCGAAATAGTATAGTGTCCATGATAGAAGGTAAATTCTTTAATAATCTAATCACACATGTGTGACGTATGCAAGCCAGAATAGGCTATCAACATTTGCCAGTTTGATATAAATAAAACAGTGTGGCTTTAATTTTCTATCAGAAAGTATCGTGATTTGATGTTCCATTTACAACACGCAATGAAATTTGTAAAGACCCGCGTCATGCGAAAATGGGTTTTATGCAATATGCTGCCAGCGTAGCTCCAGCCCAGTCTGCGCATCCGCGCATTCTTGTCAGAATATGCATACTGAGTCGGCTTCTCGGGAGATCCACGAAACATTGCGTGTTTTTTTTTCAGCGGAAAACGTAGCCCCTAACCAAATTGCGCAAGTGCGCTGGCTGGGCTTGAGCATCGCTGGCCACATATGCCGTAAGACCAATTTTCGCATGACGAGACTGCGCAAGTGCACAGACTGGGCTTGAACTACGCTGGCCGCATATGCCGTAAGACAAATTTTTGCATGACGCGGATGTAACAGTGTTATTTTAACGCGTGGAAAGCAAACTGCGTCTTAATCGAATATCAACATACCATATGTTTCGATTACGAAGAAATAAGTTCATAATAAGCCATGTGGGGACATATATGATGTGATCTCACTCAATAAAATTGTTTCTACGAACACTAGTATGTGGTTTAATATACGTGCACTTCATAACAAACATGGCATGCGGTAGATATACGACTATTTAGTAAAAAAGAACATACCCATACTTAAACCTTTGTTTTTAATTTAATAACTTAGAAACGTTAATTTTCTTCCTTTATTTCAAAGTCAGGATATACGCCGACTATTTTTTTTTTAAGATAATTCTTGTTTCGCATTTCCAGCCGAAACGACGGAATTAAAATAAAATTTAATTTACGGGTAAAACATAATTCGGTGTGAATTACCTTGAACTTGTTGAAGAATGCCTTGTATCCGCCATGGAGCAGGTACACCTCGGGGAACAGAAGGGCGGGGTACTGGTCCTTATGGAGTTCGCGGTCCTGACTGCGCAGGAAACGGTACATCTTAGGTCCCCTCTCAGACGAGAATTCGCAGTGGAAGATTTAGCGCGTGACGTTTGTCTCCATTGACGGATTTCTCAAGAAGAGAACTGACGGCATCTCTAGTAAAAAGATTAAACGCCCCTTTGATGTGACCGTCTTCATACTCGTACGGGTCACGGAAGTCGACAATCGTGACATCATTGAACACGTCATTGTAGCGTCCGCTAACAACATCAGCCATCACTTCCGGTGATATCGACCTAAAATCCCGATGATGACCCGGAATTGACGGTTACGCGTAATCACGTAACCCATCGGTGATCATATCATTCAAGAGTTTGTACTGTCTTCAAAATTTGACAACTGCCTTTAAGATCATGTGTGACAACCTCACTGTGCCCTTCTTTGAATTTCTTCTGTAGCTGAAACGGACTCTCGAGTCAGCGGATCTCTTCCCGAAAAATAAGCACTTCATTGCGTCGTTAGATGAACCGAATCTACTGGTCTGTGAATAAGAAAACCCGTTCTGGAATGCAAACGTTAAATTCGTATTTGTTGGTGCCATTTTATGTTTTGAATGTATTTTCAATGTGTTGAAATAAAGGCACATACATATCAGCGTTTGCTTTGTTCAACGTTTAATAATTGCTATGACAATCGCTTATACTTCTTTTTCTGTTTGTTTTTTTCTCTTCTCTAGACCCAATCTATTACATTTGTGTTGGAGTATTGCTGTTATCATGGGAAAGTTGCTACCGGTATATCTGAACGTAGATTTCGTTTAATTGTGTTTTGTTTTTGTTATAATCTATGGTCGTTTATTTTATTTAAACAAATCTATGCGTATGACTGTTGTTTCAACGGGCCTACTTTCGAAGCTGTGTATGTCGTCTTCGAAAAGCGAGTCGCCTCCCTTGCAGGTCGGCGTGAGCACCGCCTCCAACTCGCACTGCGTCACTTCCACTGAGTCACGTGACCCTTCGTCATCATCGAACAGACAAACTCTAAAAATGATGTATAAATATTTACACAACAGTCGATACAAGTTCTTGGGACTTTACTTAGCATGTAATGAGTTCTGGTTGATCTGAAATAAAGTAATTTGAAAAGCACACCATTGAGCGTTTGTTTTATTTCGTGTCCATGTTCAGTTATATTTTTTTTTTACTCCGTGGGCTGTCCGGCTAGCGCAGTGGTTGGTACATGCCCTTCTCACCTAGGCGACCCGGGTTCAATCCTGTTCCCGCCGCCGCATGTGAGTTTGGTAGGTGGTCACCATACCGGACAGGTTTCCTCCGGGCACAGCATAACACCACACCAAAATTGAATATATTTCAGTAAAAACTAACTAGCTGGAAATTGCAGCTACACTTAAAAATTCGTCCCATTTTTAGTGAGTTTAGTAAGCAAATTAGGTAGGAGTTCTGGGACACACACCGGGTCCGCACATAATGCAGCCTCAGGCCCAGAAGGACCTCATAGACTTAGAAATACACATTTTAAAGTCAGTCAAATTGACAAAGATAAATACAGTTCTGTTATATTATATTATCTTCACTTTTTAATCCTCTGTGTGTCTTTGTCTTTTATGATGAAACATTTTTATTTAAACATATTTACCTGTTTGTAATGGAACTTTTATAATAAACACATATAAACCTATATAAATATTATACGTGTTAAATTATCAATAAAATAACATAGTTTATGCACACATATAAGCATCCTGTTACTAACTTATCACAAACCAAATGATAAAAAATGAATACGTACCTAAGGCTTATTTTTGCACAATGTACTACTAATAGAAAATTGAAAACAACAAATAATATACACAAATATACTCTTAAACGTGTAACTCTAGTTTGTTTTGCTATTCCTCTGTAAGTCACGATCCGTTACATACACAGCGAATTTATACGTTCACTTTCTCAGTAATTAAATATTATCGATTACGCTAACATTGCTTAATATACTTCTAATTATTGTGGACACTAATTAAACAAATCATCATTCTGTTTTTTACAGTTATACTCGCTTAATGAGTGTAATAACACGTATATCGGAAGAACAACAGACCCGTAATTGGCAATTACATCCATGCAAACCTGGCAATAATTTCAACTAGAGCGACTGCTCGTATTAAAACACTTGTCGATACACCGATGATAATGTAGATATGCTCCTGATTATGTTGATACCTAATCTGTTTTTCGATAAAATATTTTGTATAATTACATCATCATAATTAAGTATCTAGCGATTAAATAGTGATAAGAACTATTCCCAATATGCTCACGTGACGAACTATGACAGGCTTCAGGCAGATGGAATGTATTTTTTATTTATACATCTCGTACATTAATATGAATGCTTTATTGTTATTGTTTTAATGCTTAAAAATAATATTATTGGTCGTTCGTGCAAAGATCTATCAGTAAACATTATTATGTAAATATACATCTGATGTGTATATATTTCATAGCATTTTTTAATTTTGAGGTATATACATCATATAGTTTATTATCATTAAGAACAAAATAAAACCGATAGCTTATTTATAATGAACCAAAAAAACCGCACAAACCTTCAATTAGCACACACTGGATATGGCTTAAACACCTTTTTCGAGGTAAATTTTTGCATTAAATAAACGTTCAACTAAAAGATCAAAAGATGCTTATTGTCCAATTCTTATCATATGTGTAATATCATATAAAATTGTCTTGAAGATGCTGTACACCAGGAGAAAAATTCTTACTATAACACTTTTTGCAGCAAGTTACACATTGCCTTACAGTCTGACAAACAAGCAAAAAGTGTTAAATCACAGCATCAAATCATAATTGATAATAAACAAATATCCACGTACTGCTCTGTGGCATAGGCATTATTAAGGCATGATAAAAGTATATTATTCATTACCCTTTTGATAAAGGTTATTTGGTTTCAATATGCATTCGTTTACATAAATATAAGCCTCGCTCTGGGAAAACGGGGCTTAATGCATGTGCGTAAAGTATCGTCCCAGATTAGCCTGTGGAGTCCGCACAGGCTTATCAGGGTCGACACTTTCCGCTGTTATGGTATTTTTCGTTAAAAGACAGCTTTTTCTTTGCGAAAACCCAGTATAAGCGGAAAGTTTTGTCCCTGATTAGCCTGTGCGGACTGTACAGGATAATCTGGGACGATAACTAACCCAAATGCATTAAGCCCCGATTTCCCAGAGCGCGGCTCATATGTAAGCTACTTATAGTGTCATATTATTGGGAAATAAACCATTATGGTTTTGTGTTTGTAAACTAACTTCTTTATGTAAAACATAATACAACATACTTAAAAAAAAATATTACATAAATAACAGTTCCAAAATAATCAATACTGATAATAAATATCGTTATTGATAACGTGTCTAGTAATTTTAACTACATTTGTGATTCGTGCGGTAAATTAAGACCATGTGTTAGTGGCATTTCATGTAGAAATATGTGAGATTAAACGCACTAGTCTGATGTTTTAAACTATAGCAAATACATAAAATCCGTACAAATATTTAAAATCAACATGTCATTTCTATATACAAATAGCACAATGACTGCATTATGATATAAACGCTTTAGTTTTTTTTTAATTCAAGGATTACATGTTCATCCAATTAATTCATACATTGATTTTAATCGAGAAAATGCTACATTTAATTAAACAAACTTCTGAAAAGATAATGATACATATTGTGATTGATAAAATACTTGACCCGAAGCTGTGTGCATATAGTCCTAGCTGCTTAGAATTGTATTTGGGCTAGTCGGGTCAATGTCAAGGTCACTGTAACTAAAAGTAAATATAGAAACAAACGGTTTCTTATCAATAACTATAGTTTGCATCGAGGTATTGCTCTTGAACTACCTTGTGACTGCGTGTCGAGCAAGTCGGATTAAGGCCAAGGTCACTGTTACTAAGATTCTACTTTTACAAACTTCTGATAACATGCTAATGTTATTTAAAATATTTAGTTAAAATTTGACCCGAAGCTGTGAAAGATGTTATCAACATGCTTATAACTTTTTTATAAGATAATTTTGTCTATAGTGAATGGCTCCTTGTACACGTATATGACATCTTGTACACGTACATAGATCTGAAATCCATCTTCAAATCATGCCCTTAAGGTAAGTTGTTATACCACACTTACAGTCGGTGTAATTGAAATCGGCACCAATGTGGTTTCAGGTGTTAAAACCAATTACCGGTAAGTGTTGAATATTTTACCGATTTTGTTGTCTGCTTATATTGGTATAAAAGAATATTCGTGTAAAAAGTACATTAAGCTGTCTCTATTAAACTGATAATTGGTTGAATACCATGTGAGACGATGAAAGCTAATTGTATCTTACATGTTAATATAAATGTTTTAAAGAACCACACAAGAACTGCAAGGTGAAACATTTAATTACACATTTACAAACTAAATTTATCATCCTACTTGTACCTTTTAATATATAATGGTCAGTACAATATTTTTACATGTTGTATTTTATTATTTTTTTTAATCGATTTTTCTTCGAAATGATGTATGTTTTGTATTTTATTTAAACGTATGCTGTTATTGCATATGCATGTTTATGACGATGAGCTTTATACGATTAAGTCGCAATCTACTATTCTGTTCTGTTCTGTACTATCATACTGTTATATTTCACGATCGTTTTCGCTGATCATGTGACTGAGATTATAGTCCAATTGACATCAGTTCTATTTTTAGATTGTTATGCTTCTTTCGGTTTCACTCAAGAAGTTTTCCTTAAGACATGAGTGTGCGATGTTCGAACGTGTTTGTATTTGTAAATAACGAATTTGTGAGATGTAAAAAAGCTATAACGAATATGTGTCTTTAATGTGGGGTTTACCATTCAACATTATAATCCAGAAGGAAATCAACAGTAGGATGTGAATTAATATTTACGTTGTATTTAAATAAGACAAGTGTGTGTGATTTTAAGGAATATGTGCAGGTGATTATCTCGCTATTTAAACATTTGCGTGAACTATTAAAAAAATATATATATATATATATATATATATATAATACAAATATATTTATTTTATATATAATTAATAATTATGAAATAGCTGTGCTAGGAATTTATAAATACAATAAATATGACGTACCTAAATTTATATTTTGGGATTCCATCTTCTGACTAACAAAGCGCATGCACAAACATTTAATTTAGGTGTGGTCATTTTGTAGTTTTATCCGATAATCTTAATTACCCTTACTTTATAGTCTGTTGTAAAAGCATTTATGTTTTTAGTCCGATTTAATAGTATTCAAATTTGGAGGCATGACGTTTCCATCTGTATATTTTTTACTGTATATAACTGATTAGCACATTGATATTAAATAATTTTCAATATTGAATATAATATGCATTATCAAAAAAACATTATTATCTTAAATTAATTTAAAGCAAGATGACTAACGCTTTAGTGAATTACCAAATACTAACCTTAGCATTACTGCATAAACAGTTGTGTACGGAAATGGGAGACATGGCCACTGCTTCTATGGCGACGAATATGGCCACAGACAAGGAAAACCGAGTTTCTAATCATTTGTACCTCCAGTACGAACAACAGTCCGAGTTTTGTGACGTCACAATACACTACGGTCAAGATAACGACAGGGTAAAAATATAAAAAAAATACTAAATACACGTATAACTGCTTCTTCTGTAAAAACCACTAAGGCTTTAACAAGTTCACTAACCCGACCGACCCAAATTGCTTGGCCCAAACCAATGTTTTTTTTTGGTATTCGAGGTTGAGTTCTCGATCAGTTTTGCCGAATTCGATCATATGTATCATCATTTTTTTATCATACTATTTTTTCATGCATGTGTTCTTGTTATTTGTTCGAGATATCTTTTGAAAATCGAAGTATTTTATGTCGCGAATTGTAATTATGATGTTATCATTTATTTATCATGTATACTATACTTACCATACTTTCGTTTCGATTAATTACACGTCCTTATGGCAGTCATTCGCCAATCTGTTAATTGAATTAATGACAACTGCTTGCATGATCCTCTTTTTAACAAAATATATTAAATCCCAGATACATATTTTACAAAGGGCACGTAGGTCCTATAACATTAAATAAATTGTAACTTTTTCTCTGTGTAGTGCCAGATTCGGGCTCACTGGTGTGTCATCGCACAAAGCCCGTTCTTCAGCAGTCAGTGGTCACTAAACGAACAAAGACCAGGTACAGACACAAGATGCTATACAACAAACATCGCAATACAAACATAAATAACAGCTAACTATTCGGTGAAATCGTTTATGTTTTTTAATTAAACATTTAAACAAATTATTTGTTTCCAGAGAAAGTGCAAATCGACAAATGTGACACAAGAGCAGTCGAAACAGCAATTAAGTTTTTGTACACTGGGAAGATCAGTCATCGAGATCTAGACCGCAAGGTCAGAGAAGTCTTCCAAGTGGCCAGGGTTTGTCAGATTGAGAAGCTTACTGAACTGTGTGAACGCTACATTAAAGAGACCGATGTTTGCGTGCACAACTGTATCGACCTACTGGACATTGCATCGTCTTGCAAACTGAGCTCAAATGACCATATACTNGTGGTGACGTCACGTTTTCGCGGAAAAGTTAAAGAAGTAAGGTTAATATAGTTCTCATTTATAACCTATAAGTCGCGGATGCCTTTTAATAAAATCGTGTTAGAATCGAAATAATCGACGTGTAAGCGTTGGTTATTGCGGGAATAACCAACGGTTTGTCGTTCCGATGCTTGTTATCACAATAATAACATAAAAATGGTTCATGGTTCATGTAAATTGTTCATATTTGAATAGTGTTTTCGGTATAATAAAATAAATATTACATCATACATCTCTGACAGGGTGACAGTAAATTTGTCAACTTTCGGAAAAATTCTGTCAACCACGACTTCGCCTCGGTTGACAGTATTTCCTCAAGTTGACAAATTTACTGTCACCCTTTTAGACATGTAATATATATATGTTTTTCATAGCTACGGAAAAGTCCTCTGACAACCCCAAAGGTGTCCTTTTGTTCACGGGTTTTGAGAATGATGATTTTGGTTATTCAACGTTGTTTCAGATAAAACCAAGATTGCACAAACATAATGACATCAGCACAGTCGTGGTGGCTTGACGTTATTTTGTGGTTATGTGCGTGATTCTGCACGTGAAGGATAATACAAAGGAGCTAAAAATAGCTGTCCGAGATTTAATGACATGCGAAACAAAATGTATTAAAGACACACATATGCATCCAGTGAACAATCACGATAGAGTCGAGGCGATGTTGGAGTGTATGTTTGCAAATGAAAACAGTGTGATAATTGCTCACCCAAACCAATCATGGTATAGACTTATAGACGTGGGGAACGCCACAGTAATCATGATTGAACGAGACATTATGTCGAACGGCTGGCTTAATGATCATATCGAAAGGGACACTGAATCTCCAGGGACAACTCATACTATTCAATGTGGAAGTGATCATAATGTAGTACCGGTTTTACAATCAAAGACGTCTGACTCGACCCAGACCTTACATGTGTTTGACTTTGAAAATCCGGAGTGGTGTAAAGCGCAATCGTTACCTTACACAATTGCCCACAACAAACCCGTTCATGCCAAGCTGGTTGCGTCCTTGTCTCGGCTAAAAATTCCGGTTATGAAATGTAAACATGATAAAATGGACTGGCAATAGTTGGGATTTATTTGACTGTCCATGAGGCACGTATACTATTAAATTTTATAGACTTTTACTAATTGATATGCGTGGTTATCATGTAAAGAATGGGCCGTTATTGACTGTTAAGCGATGTAACATCTAAAATGATCGATCGTTTGATACATTTTATATAAATTTATATATCTATAAATTTAATCAGGTGATAGCATGCATACATACGATGTATTATATTGACACGTTTGTTTACATCAATCCAAAAGGATGTATAACATTGTGTTCTCTTCGTAAAACATTCCATGCCGTTGAATAGTTAGTGCAGACAAGAGTACTATTTTCTGACAATCATAAAGCATGGTGATCAGTTGTTATGAGGAAATGTTATGGGTATGTATTTTTTTTAAACTAAAATAGTTTTCTATTTTAGCAATTGGTGTCACATGATCAATCCCATTTAAATAGCCAAATTTTTATATATAGATTGAAGATTTCTTTCTTTCATTCGGCGTAGCAGTCTAACCTAGGTTTTCACCTTACGTAACCTTTGTTAGCGTCCAATATAATTCAAATAAAACTTCCCGCGGCTAGATCCATATGAATACACTTCATTGATTGCATTGGCTGAGTAAAGTATAATTACTCAGAACATTGGCTACATAACCGCGTTCTTGTAGTATATCATGTAACACTGTTCACTGAAGGGGAAGCCAACTTCTAATTGGAGAGAAAAATTTGGAATATATGCCATGCTTGTCCGTTGGAATAATTGTTAAAAAAAACGCGTTCTTGTAGTATAGAATGTAACACTTTTGAGAGAAGGGGTGGCGACCTTCTCATTGAAAAAATTGGAATCTATGCTATTTTTGTCTGATGGATTAATTAGTAAGAAATAGTTCGTTTGGTCGCTTTGTCGATATATCAATATTTAAGGCACAGCTGTTTTCCTTGTGTACTTACTTCACATACGTTAAGCATTAAAATAAGAAATTATTTTTCAAAAAGGGCGTGAAAAAGAATAGACCGTACTTATTTTTAAAATGTGCGCACTAAAAGTACGGTTTATCACATAGCCTATTTGTCTGGTCCCCTGCTTCTTTTACTGCGGATACGTAGTGACAGGGGAAGGAACTCCAGACTAATAGCCTATTAGATGTACCCCGACTTTCATATATCGCTATCGCTAGGTGAAACTGTGAAAATTTAGTACAAGTGTTATTTGATATAAAAAAGCTCCTTGTTAATAATTACTGCCAAAGCAATATTATAAGCGACATACACGAGGGGCAATTTGCGGAAATATATGTTTCGTCTGAGAACTGGTGATTTTCGAATGCAATAATGTCAAAAATATCTATGGGTTATGATTGACATATTTAGCTAAGCTTTTAATATTGCGCTCTTATATAAATTTGTAAACACTCAAAGAGCGTAGTTATACACGTCAAAGGCATAAGTCAAAGAACGTAACATTTTATACTAGAATTTGTTAATTGCAAGATAAAGTTCACTGATATGTTAATTAAATGTTTAATTACTGTTAATGTGTTATCATAATCATAATTGTTATGGAATTATATTTCCTCACATTAATTTATGCGGGTGTATTTCGGCTGTTTATTTGCGCATCAGAAAGAAGAACTGAAAATCGACGAGTGATCTTCTCATTTTAAGATGGTAAAAATAATTAATGGTCATTTCACCAGGGGCATATTATATCTTGCTCTGCGGGTTTTAATGTACAGCAATAGCTCTTGCTGCCATTTTGTTTATTCGTTGCAATTTAGTTAAAACACCCGAACGCTTGACCGCCCACGAAAAGGCACGATGTTGACCTAGATTCTAATTCTTGATTATTACTTATTTCACTGTTATTGGAACGATTGTTGGTTTAAATAAGGGGGAATTATATTAAAGGTAATAATGTGTGTGATCGTTTTTTTTATGTGAACGTGTATATATTCAATGGTCTTCTTGTTTTTGTGGTGTACATATTTTTCGGATTTCGGACAACTCAGTCATTTATTGTTGGGCTTTCGTTACAAATCATCATATAGCCTAAACAATATTCCAGTTTTAAATACATGTACTGCCGTTTAGGTGTTCATATACATAATTTTAATCATTAGCACCCTTTTGTGTATAATGTAAAGTGCACAAGTGACAGTCACAATGTTTACATTTTAAAATTAATGTGTGTGTCTCAATCTCTTTTCTTATGTAATGTTGTTACATGTAAAGTCAGGGGTATAGAACCAGAAAGGCCGTTTACCAAAAAGGCCTTCCCAAAAAGGCCACATAAGTGAAACAAAAAGGCCTCAGTGAGTGCCGCCCTCATTGTATACCAGAAAGGCCATATAATATTTCTTATTATCATTGAATAGTTATGCTGAAGATAATTATCATGTCTATTAAATAGTCATATTAATTCTGGTTATATCTATTAAATAGTCAAATTAATTCTGGTTTGAACTTCTAGTCTACTTAAAAGCCGTTAATTTTATAATCAAAGTCGGCAAAATTATCGCAAATTATCGCATATGAATTGTTCGTTAGTCACAATATTTTTCCTTGAGTAATTGATATTTCAGTTTTTTAATTAAAAGCCGTTAATTTGCGACTGGTGCAACCAATGGCAACATCCCAAATGTTGCACAGGTAAGTAAATTAATTATATAAGAAGACGAAGAACGTTTTATTCAAATCCGATATACCACATATCTACAATGCGTTAGGTCAAAATGACCCATGAGAATTGTTATAATCGTATAACATAGTCAATGTCGTCAAAAAAGTAACGTACACAATATATAGTGTTTAATACAACGTTATTCTTAATTAACGTTTTTCTTAATTACTACAGTATGTTAAACAATAAAATAAATTAAATTAAATATATACACATATGGATAAGTGGATTAGTGACTGCTAAAAGACAAATATTTAACATATATAATTAAGTACATACTATATTATATGAGGATCTGTTTGTAGCTTGTTTAGTACATTATTTTTATGATTAGGCTACTCTTGAACTATTTTTTATAATGTTTAAAATATAAAAAGTTTAAAGAATTAGCAGAACAGAACAGAACAGAATGGTTTATTAAGACTTAAGCATTACAAGCTCATCGTCATTCAAATACATATACAATTACAGCATGAAGTAAATACAAAATAAACAAAATATACATCATTACAAAAAAGAAAAAAAAGAATCAGAGCAATTTACAATAAATGGATTCAATGATTTCGTATTTCGTGAGAATGTTATTACACTTATTACACTTATTTGAACCAACTTTCAGTTGTTTTGTTTGTTTTTAAAGAAAAAGAAAAACAAAAAAAACATTAATATGAAGGACAGATATAATTGCATAAATCCGACTTTATACTTGTATGTCTTTTTTCATTCGTATTTAAATAATTTAAAAAATATAATTTTGGGAAAAGCTGATAATGTATCACTATCTATATACACTTTTCAATTTAATCATACCCCAACTTTGACCATCTATGCGAGTCTTATATAAAGATGATCTAGAGAGATAAATGCAACAAAATTACTTTAGCAACAATTAAACAATACATTCAAAAATTAAAAAAAAACAACAACTAACAAACAACAACACAAAATATACACATACATGAACATTGAACAAGACTTGGGTATGTGAACAATTGTAGGTAGCCTACTTGATCATTTTTAAACTATTGACATTAACATGTCTCTTAGTTGAAAGGCTTTATGGCAGTATGTCGCTAACTTTTTTAAAATAGTTTTATTTTCGCTCTGCATTAAACGTACATATTTAAACATACTCGTATGGTTATAGAAATATTTTGAAATATATTCTTTCCTAATATGGATATATATGGGGCACTTAAGGACAAAATGGAACTCGTCCTCAATATCATTCAGGTTGCAGAGGGTGCATTTTCTATCTTGTCTAGGCACATTATTATGACGACCGATTTCAATATTTAATTTGTGGGATGATAAATGTAATTTGGCCAATATATTTCTGTATTTTGGATTATCCAGCTGGCTTATATATGCGGATTTTTCGAAATTAAGTTTTATTTCTCTATATACATCAAGAGACGTTGAGTCTGCTAGTCCTGATCGCCAATTGCTAACATAGATATCGCGAAGACGAGTTCTTAGCTTTGGGATGAATGTTTCTATTCTAACTGAGTTCGGGAATATCCATATTTCATGTAAACCAGAAGATTGAAGTATAAGGCGCACCTGAAAGGCCCAGTTTGTACGATTATTGTTAACATCTATTTTATTTAACTGTTCATTCAAAATTGTATTTAAAATACAATTTTCTCGTTTAACCGAGTGAATCTTTAAAAAGTATTTAATCATTCTTATATATCTTTCGATATACAATGGAAATCTACCTAATTCGCTATACAGTGCTAGAGTATTTGTAGAGGGTTTTACATTAAGAACCCATTTACAAAACTTTTTGTGTACTCTTTCTAAAGCATCACCTTGGTCGTAACCCCAAACTTCCGAACAGTAATTTAATACCGATAGAACATACGCGTCAAATAGGTTAAACATGATATTTATTGGTACTTTGTTATTTTTAATTAAAGTCATAAGTGCATTTAAGGATCGCAAACCTTTTCCCGCAAGTGTTTTCATAGCTAGAGCGAATGACCCACCACTTGTAAACACAACACCTAGGTAGTTGAAAGATTTAACGATTTCTACCTCTTTGTTATTATACGACCATTTGTCGTTTACACCAACCCTCCCCCCTTTTCGAAAGATCATTACTTTAGTTTTGTCGATATTTACTGTCATATTCCATTTTTGACAATATGAATAAAGACTATTAAGAGAATTTTGTAGGCCGTCTTTAGATTCCGATATGAGCACTGCGTCGTCAGCGAATAATAATAAAAAAATAGCTATTTGGTCAATATTTAAACCAGCATCTATATTTTCTTGTAAATGCATCTCAATATCATTTAGGAAGAGAGAAAAGCAGATCGGAGAGGTTATCTCCCCCTGGAATAATCCGATGTTGCTATTAAAAAAATTAGACAATGTTCCTAAATGTTTTACGCAAAGTTTCACTTCACTATACATAGATCGCAAAACGGATAGTAATTTTCCGTCAATTCCTAAATGTATAAGTTTGTACCAGAGTCTATTCCTATCTATACAGTCATATGCTTTCCGGTAATCCACAAAACAGCAAAACAATTTTTTCTTATTACTTAATTGTCTCTGGATCAACGAGTGTAAAATAAACACCGGGTCTATACAACCATAATTGTTTTTAAATCCAAATTGAGCATCCGTTAAAACCGAGTTTTCATCTGCCCATGACTTTAATCGCTCGTTCAATACAATTGTAAACAATTTAGCGAAACAGCTTGTTAGTGTAATCCCCCTATAATTATTTGGGTCGGATTGGTCACCTTTCTTATGAATGGGGATAATCATGCCCGAGGCCCAAGCACGGGGAAATGACATTGAGTTCAATATGTGATTAAAAAATGTGTTAAGCGGACGGACTATTTGTGGTACACATACCTTAAAGTATTCGTAAAGAACATTGTCGATTGAAGGTGATTTGTTTACACCAAGCTTTTTAATAGCATTTAAAATTTCTGTGTCCGAAATCGGGATATCTAGGTACTCAAAAGTCGAACTTAAGTCATGGTCATTATCAAACTGGCTAATAAAGTTAGAGTAATCGTCATTTATTTGTGAGTCGCCACCAGACATGAGAGTACTAAAATAGTTTTTAAATTCTTCATTAGAGATATCATCTCCGGCAGCAGATTGTTTACGCGACTTAAATATTTTCCAAAATTCTTTAGGTGACTTTCGCCTTAGATCATTCATTTTACGACAGCGGGCATTATTATACGTATTCTTTGACTTTCGACATTGATATTTATAATCTTTTTTCTTATTATATAGTTCCGCTCTGTCAGCGTCCGCAAGTGTAGTGGTAAATTTCCTAACGGCTTGTTTATATAGGTTATATTTGTGTTTGCATTCATCGTCAAACCACTCTTTTGAGTTATTCTCCTCTTGAAAGCATGATTTTCGATTACCACACTTTTTTTCGAAATATTTATTGCCGTATTTGCAAAGAAAGTTTGTAAATATCGACGTTAGACAATTAACATCTCCATTTCCATGAATTTCAATGTTTAAATCTTGTATAAGGCAATCTAAATTATTTGCTATATCGCTTGTAAACACTTCTTTATATTTATTATCAAATTTATAAAACTTCGATTCAACATTTCCATTGACGTTCCGACAAACAGTGCTCACTTTTAACGAGAATGATAGCGGCGCATGGTTAGAAAATGGTAAAAACTCACCAACGGCAAAATGAGCAAGTAAATCAAAATTATTACGATGTGTAAGTAAATAATCTACTACACTTGTACCGTTATGTGTCATGCATGTGAAATGTCCCCCATCGCCCGACCAGCGACCGTTAACTATCAGCTGATTTGTCGCTTTACACATATCAAGTAAACAATCACCGAAACGATTAGAAGTGGAATCACGAGAAATCCGAGGGGTGGGAGTATCGACGGTAATAACTTCATCGTCACCTATATTTCGATCAAATTGGATATAATCCGGTTTACTACCGGTTCTGCAATTTAGGTCACCAGCTAGAAATATTTTCCCACGATCGTTGAACAAAAGAATATCTTGCTCTAGTTGAATGAAAATATCTACATTATATATATTATGGACAGGAGATGATTCTGGGGCAATATATGTAAAACAAATAAATACATTATCATCCATATTAAAAAACACCTTGTCGAGTTTAATCCAGATAATACAGTCTATTGTGTTACGTTCTAGAGTTACACCCTTTCTAATACTATTTTTAATATAAACAATAAGGCCACCACTTGATCGTTTAGCGCGGCGATTTTGATATTTACGGAAAGAATGTATAGGGTTAGAGTATCCTGCAATATCAATTTTAGAGTTACTGTTTGTCCATGATTCACTTAGGCATATAATATCGTACTCACAGAGGAAATCAACAAAATCGATAGTCTGTTTTTTATCGGATGTAAGTCCTTCTACATTCCATGAAAGGCATTTTATTACACTCTCACTTTTGTCCTAGCACGGTCCACGGTAGAGTTGTTTGTTAATGTAAAGTTTGTCCACCCTCAGATAGGCCTCCTTCCCGTCCTTCCGAGCCTGCACCATGATTGGTACCAGCTGCCTGCGTTTCTCGACGACCTCTTTAGGGTACTGTTCTGAGATACCAAAGTTTGTCCCCTTTAGGTTTTTTGCCGCTCGTCGTACGTCTTCACGAACTGGATAATCGCTGAATTTTGCGACAATCGGCCTTGTCTTGCTGGGGTTGAAAGGGCCAATACGATGGGCTCTTTGTAACCGGACCTCTTGTCCCTCAATGTTAAGTTTTTCTTTAATAAAAGTTAACACTTTTTGCTCGCAGTTTTCATCCTTTTCCTCGGGCAGATTATGGAATAGAAGGTTGTCACGCATACTGCGGCATTTGAGGTCTTGTATTTCGTTTTTTAATTCGTGGACAATTTCTGATTGTTCGTGTCCATTTTGTTTGTGATTGTTCACGAAGTTTTCAACGACTTTGTGTGCATTGTTTATATCTGACATGGTTTGAGAGTCAAATTCACGACTTTTTTCAATGTCACGCACTTTGATTTGGAGGTCGCTGATCGTTTGTTCCATGTTTTGCAAACGACAATTTAAACTGTTAACAGTTGTTTGAATGGTATCTAGCTGGGCAAGTTTACTGTCCATGCTATCTAATCTTTTGATAAGCATAGCTATCAGGTCATTGTTTACAATACCTGGTGGGGTGGGCGGTGGCTGTCCGTTTATCAGGGCCCCCGGTGATACCGTACCCCATGGCATGTAGGGGAATTGCGTAGGAGTCTGGGACAGAAATTGAAGATGAGGCGGCATAAAAGTTCCTGACCCAATAGGTGTCCCACATAGTGGTGGTGATGCCGCAGTTGGGGTACTTGCAGGTGGGGTATTGGTCGCCATTTTGTGTACTTTGTCAGGGTGGTCATTTGTCGAGTTCGGCGACGCCTCATCCTTTGAGCGTTTTTTACCTGATTTGCCCATGGCCACTGATTATGTGTTGATTGTTCAGATTAAAGTGTCCACCCACTCACTCAGTGCATGCACTACGGTTATCCCATTTATCCTTACAATGATGGGTAGAATGATATAAGGATGCCTACGGCAGTTTTAGATTTGTAAAGATGTATAGAGATTTATAATCCTATAATCTCCTGGCTGGGATTCAAGTACGAACTGATATATGTTCAGCACAACTGACACGATCTCTGTTTATATTCAAACCACGAAAATATGATACTTTTTGCAAAAAACTCTTTAAATCTCTTTTATTTTTTAATTTTGTTTTAAGATTTCACATAGTTTAACCACGCACATATCGATCTCATATCTGCGAAAGATATAATCCAGTTAGTCCAATGGAAACCATTAGCATGTACAAAAAACAACTCGCTAATCAGACCGGGTATCCAAGTGTCAAGGGTACTTCACAGTTTGCGGCATCTGTTTTGATAACGGATTAGTAGTTTATGACACTTATTGGCACCTATTGATAATTACTTGCGCATTTTAAAATAGTTTCTTAACTTTTAACGATATAAAACTAGGTTCATTAAATTCGGAAGACTTAAACCGAAAGAAATAAAAATGCTTTATTCTATGTGATATTATTAAAAATAATCCATTCATTTATATTTTGTTATATAAATTGTGCGACTGTGCCTGTACATTGACTGTATATATCGTTAATGTATATTTAAACATAAACAACAAATAAAGAAAATAAAAAAACTTCACACCTGTTTTATGTCTTATTCTATTTTGACTTATGTGTATTTCTTTGTCAACACAATTTGAAACCTAAAATAACAATAGTTGCTTTAAGGCCTTTTTGGTTAATTTTTTTGGCCTTTTTGGTAAGGCCATTTTGGTATTCGGCCTTTTTGGTATGCGGCCTTTTTGGTTTTTCGGCCTTTCTGGACCTAAACCAAGTCAGGAGTCAGCATCTAAAGTTGGATGGGTAATCCTATGGGGAGCTACACATGATTTGGTGTGAGGTCATTTTGGTTAGCCCAGGTAGCCTTCCAGCAAGTTGTTACACGCCAGATATTGTTGAGAATCAGGAGTAAGCTGCTGTGCAAAGCTTGCGTGGAGATGTGACAAGCCACCAACAAGCTTGCCTTTAAGGAGTGCGTCATATAATTCCCACAAGGTACATTTTATAAGGAAATGAATAAGTAATTGCTATATATACATGTGTTACTGTGAAACGAATTTTCAATTGAGCTGTTCATAATGTTATTCTATTTTAATAAAAGGGAAGTGTAACCTCAATTTTTCTATAGAACTACAACCTATCTGGAACATGTGTTTGTTCCTGAAAATGTTTTTTTTTAACGCTTTTTTCTGATTGGAGACATGGAGTTCAATATTGTAAAAAAAAATGTACAGATGGCGGATGGAACTGGCAAAGTACAACACGGTTACACCATACAGGAGATGATAGTCAACAGCCAGTATGTGATGCAAGACACGCTTATTCAGCTGGCTGATATAAACCAGGGCACCCTGGAAAAGAACAGTATAAGTGTGAATATCTGTAACATTATTGTTTAGCTTTTCATTAAGCTAAATTTTTATGTACATTATACTTTCTAAGTAATTTGGGTTAAAATAATTCCAGAACTTTTTAAGCATGTGTTCTGTGTACATCTTTTTGACTTTATCTGTTTGTTTCACATTGTAATACTAGTATGAAACTGCGAAGAGCAATGATTGTCCCAATGACAATTCGACAACACTATTTTCGGTCTGTTCATGTCAATATAGTAAATTACATTTCTATGTGTTTTGGTGTAACTAGTGGGGATTATTTGGATGCATGTAACTTGTTGCATCAGTTAAAAAATTATTTCTTATGGTACAAGTTATCGAAAGTTTAATCGTGTAAAATGTTGCAACTCTGCTTGTATATGAACTTTGAACCGTCATATAGATCTTAATATTTTGTGCTGCTCAAACTTAGTGTCATGTTTAGTTATTCTCATTACTTTGCTACTATAAGAAACATACAACTATACATATCGTGCGTGTATTGATAGTTTTTTCAATATTTGTTTCGTTTATTTGTTGCAATTTCTTACCGACTCGCATGTACCAACACATGTAAATGAACAGACATATTTTCAACAAAAAAGGCATTTTATTGTTTCTATAACAATATTGTCATTTTAAAGTATTTGTGTCTGATTTCAGGTTCAGTGCTGGTGCAAAGCATAGGGAGAGGTTCTCACTCGAACAGGCCACTTGCCTCTGAAGCACACCAGTTCCTGATCCGGAGCAGCGCTAAAGGCGATCCCTTATGGTACATGTCAAAATTAAAGTGACATTTGCCTTAAAAAACCTTCAAAACATGTATTTTCACAAATTTTTGTCACGAAAAAAATAGTTATTGAAATAGTTAATATAGTTGTCAGAAATAATTGTAACCAATATTGCTGTTAATGGGATCATCCTTATAGTGTAAGCAAGCACACCTTTCCATATGGAGAGGAAATCCAGGTGCAAATCCTGGTGGGGATCCCATATAAGCAGCAACTCACATAATGTACTTTTAAATTATACAAACAATATTATTTGTTGTCATAGTGTATGGTACTGAATATTCATATTAAAATGTATATAACTTTTTTGCTTATTTTTTATCACACACACACATTCACAGTTATTGCATGTTGTTTTTCTTTGTGTCATGTATCATGAGTAATAGGTCACCATCATCTGCTTCACTCTATATCAGATGTCAAAAACAAAGGCCCAGAACTCTGTCCTGGCAATTTATCATAATTATAACCCATTTTTACTTTAAAAAGAAAAGGGTTTGTTTTCAACAAGTGTGCATCTTTGTTTCTACTACAGAATCAAATAACACATACTTTTTCTTACTTTATTTCCAAGTAAGGATATACGCCGTTTATCTTTTTTAAAGATATTTGTTGTTTATTCTAAATTCTTAAAGTTGGAAATCCACACATACGTGAATTGGGTATTGGAAATCGTCAGCATTTAATACAGAAATTAAATACATATTTATTAAAGGGGAATAATTAAATTATAACGTTTGAGTTCGTTTATTAAGAGAATCGTTAATTAAAAGAATTAACATGCAAATACGCTATAGCAACACTACATATAAGACCATATTCCGAAGTATATTACTATTTATTTGACTTAATAACATAGTTTAGTATCATATCCAAATATCCCCAACAGAAATAGTATTGTACACGTTCATGAGCCTTTTTAAGATACTACTAACTTACTTAAATTTCCTTCGCTATTAATAGTAAAAACGGACAAAAACTGTTACTTAATTTTTTGGAAAATAAGTACGCTCACACTTACTCAATTGTCGTTAAAATATACACCGATTTGTATTTTAATCTATTAATATTGGAAACAAATCAACAATTTACTGAGTACTTCATGTCTGGCATAATAATTTCGATTAATTAGATAACGCTGGTACTCTATATGGCCCTTAATGCACATGGTGTTATAACGCCAATGGTGCTTTGAAATTATGGGCATATACATCGGATGGTTGGCGTGGTAAAGGCCATCTTTTCAAGAAGACCAATGCATGGTTCTGATTACACAGATCGAATCAGGCCCAAAATGTCCAGCTTAGTAGGTCTCAGAATAAATCAGAATCCACATTTCACAAACAAAGTCCACGTCAGTGCCTGTGTATACAATTTATTACAAATGTTTATATTAAGACGGACAAAAACTTTTAGTTACGTTTTTGGAAAACATATAAGTACGTTCACACTTATTGAATTGTCGTTAAAATAAACACCGTTTTGTTTTGTAATCTATTAATATCTCTTTGATAAATACTAAGATATTTAAATTTTTCAAAGAAATCAAAAATTTACTGAGTACTTCATTTCTGGCATCACACATTAGATCAATAAGATAACGCTGGTACTCTATAGGGCCCTTAATGCACATGGTGTTATATCGTCAAGGGTGTTTTGAATTTATGGGCATATACACGGGACGGTTGGGGTGTTTATTTTTTTTTATTGCTTATCAGCATATCGTCCTGAACAGTACATTGTACATAACAATCTAGGAATAGAAAGAGTTCATACAATGTCCCTGCTATTCCGCGCAAGAAAAACCGGAGCCATTTTAATTTCTGAAACATTTGTAACATGTGGATTTTCTGTTTCTTATGCTTTTATTAAACATAGCATTAATATAAAACGTGTTCTGTTCAAAGTTATGAGAACACGCAGTGAAATACATGTTCATGCTCTATCTGTCTTTTCTTTTAGAAAGAAATGTCTGAAAATGAATGGTCAGAGTTGCGAACACACGTCATGATATTTATCTAAACTCTCTCTTATTGAATGTTTTTGGTGGTCTTAAATATAATTCATTTTTATTAACACTGACTGCAATTTAAATTGTTTGGAGCATGCTCGGTATGTCTCCTAAGCCACGAGACCAAACCAAATTATATCGGAAATGTACATATATTTTGAATCATTTAATTGTGGCTTCTACATGCAAAAATTGACAAACGTATGCACTTGAAAGCCAAAATGTTCTGCGTAAAACACAATTCTTCATCGCAAAATCTGAACAATCGAGCGGGAATGAGGTTGAAGCAAGGGGCGAGTCAAATGCAATACAAACAACAAAAATGGTCTGCAGGGACAACACTTTCAGTTAGCTAGTCGATCAATGATTTTTTTCCCGTCGTTTTAAAGAACACATTAGATTGCGTTAATGACTCAGATAATTTTTCAAAAACGACCATTATTGATTGTTGAATGCATTTCAAGAATGTGATATCACGATTGGTTAGCCTCAGTGCAATGTACACCACAAGAACACTTGAACGACTGTAGTGTATTTATAGGTTTCGTTAAACTTCAGCGTCGTAGCCACGCTCGGGAACGGAACAGAAATAGCGTAGGCTTTGCAGGCAAAACATTCCTTTGACATTGATGCGTAAAATAATGCAAATTGCGGCGTAACCAAATACATTGTAAAGTAAGACACGTTGAAGCACTATTTTTGCATATAACATTATATAAACTACTTTCAAACAAGTCGCCGTCAGTATCCGACCTGTGGCGTTCGTATTGCTCACCTGGCTTCTTTCTGCGTTCTCGAGCAATTTTAGAACACAGTTAGGATTCAAGTCCAGTTCGACGGGAGTATTAATGTGATTCTTAAGAAGACGCAGATAAACTATAAACACTGAATCACAACATTCAACCGTTTATATTCATACATGGTAAAGTTTTAAACGCATATACAATATATACGACCATGTGTAACTAATCTGGGATAACGTTTTTTTTAGCTTTTTTTCTTGACTGATCATTGTTATACTGTATGCTTTGACCAAAGTATTATATGATAGGCCTATATAATTATTATATAATTTAACCAAAGTATATCAAACATGTATGGCCAAACGTATATATAAGGTAAATGATTTTGTTTACAATGCTTATATTATTTTTACATAGTTTAAATGCCCTCGAAAACGCAGATATTATATGTAAACATACGTTTAGCCTTTGTGTATGGCTACGCCACTGCACAAAACACACACTCCGTGTAAACTCCATAGAAAAGTATGCGTTTGTAGGTCAGTTATCAAAGTTGTTTTGAAGAAATCGAAAGTACATTTTACCTTACACAATAAAATCACTGAAGATTGCAATGTATTAACATTAGGAAAGAAACAGATCGAACTATTTGACATATTTATTTACTACCTGTGGCGAATGTAATAAGTAAAACCGTTAAAATGAACAACAGGCGACCAACAGTTACTCTAGAGGAAACATTGTATGAACAAATGATTCAGAACTCGAACTTGTGTGATGTTACTTTGGAATTTTGCGGCGAGGTAAGAACACATCAGCCCATTTTTAATTTAAATATAGTATAAATGTTACACTTTTTATATAATTTAATAATGTTTGCTACTTCGTGGCTTTTAAAAGGCCGGTCTCAAAATATCATAACACCGTTGCTTACATCTTTTGCTTAAATTACTGAACTATAATAATCAGTGATTTGTTTCGCTTTATATTTTACAGCCTGTTCCTTTTGAATGGGAAAAAAGCGCGATAAACCATGAACTTTGGAAAACTAAAACATTCTTGTTTATTAATATGATTATAAATAACCGTATTCCAAGTGTTTATATGTGCATCTTTAAAGTGATATTAGACGCATCTAACAGTTTATAGGTGTCTATCGCAACCGTTGTTTATTTTTTGGTGTTTTCACTTCATATTCACTTATATTTGTTAATGCAGCATCAACATACTAAGACAATATCCTGGAAAGAGAAAAATAATGCATTTGAATATCAACCGTACTTTCGTTTTGACAACTGACAAAAGAAATGATTCGATGTACGATGTGAATATAAATTTAGTTTTAGTGCATTTTCGTTCATACGACACAAAGACACAATTTTGTTTTACGGATCATTTTACCTTCTTGCAACGATATCTATCATACGACACTCGAACACTAACTCCGATCTTAATAAAAATAAAGCTTAGAGGCCTGGGTTAGTCATGTAAAATATCGAATATAATATATTTTTTTTAAACAACTGGTAGCAAGATGAGTTGCAGATAATTTGTCAGTTACCACATTTTAACTAACTCTTTTGACCTGTTAATTCTTTTCAGCTCAATTCAACAGTGAAAAATGCGTCTAATATCACTTTAACTGCTTTTTAAAATTTATATTATAAAGTGCTACAGAATTAAATCGCTGTATAATAAACTCAATAAATCAATTAGTAAGTGTATTGGAAAAGTTTGGCATCTTTTGGGGGAAATTTGGTCAGATTTTGTGGGAAAATGTTACTTTTTGCCATTGGGAAACAACTTTTTTACTTTTTGACAATGGGAAACAGCCTGTAAGAGGCTGTAATTTTGGGCACAAAAAATTAAACTGCTAATGAAAGCAGTCAACTGATTCTGTTTATATTGCTCAGGTTCATCGAGCTCATTGGTGCGTGCTAATAAACTATCCGTTCTTCGAGGCTATGTATCGTTCCGGTTTAAAAGAGAAACGTGAAGGTATAACTAGACGGATTTAATAATAGTTGTTGTTCCATGTATACAACTATTTGGCGTAATTATATAAAACATGTTAGCTTATAACAGTTTCAGTAACTCGAAGACATTTATTTACGTTTTATTGACCGAACGGTGTACACGGATTTAGGACCTTACATAAATGAACTTGATAGTACACATTATGCCTTGTTCTAATTTTAGGAGTCATCCGTATTAGCGAAGGAAGTTTAGAAGCTATTCAAGCAGCTGTCCATTTTATGTACACGGGTAATGTGAAACTTGATTGCCGGTTACTAAGCGAGGTTCTACACGTGGCAGATTATCTCCAAATAAGCAATCTCGTTCAGTTATGTGAACAGTGTCTTCTCAATTTGAAAACTACAAGTACCTGCATCGACACGTACTTTCTGGCTCGACAGTACTGTTTAAGCATACACGACGCATTGGTTGTGTACATCATACAAAATCTTGCTGAGGTTATTAAAAACCCGCAAAATGGACAAATCTTGACACTCGACATGATACAAGAAATACTGCTACACGAATCAGCAAAGGATGTACCACAGGAAGTGTTATATCAATTTTTTCGCAAATGGTTTGCCTACGATGTCAACAGCCGCCAAGACGACTTCGCAGATCTTTTTTGTTCTCTGAACCTTCAGGACACTAGTCACAGCTTCTTCAAAAGTTTAGAATGTGATTATATCCAGACGTTGCCGCGGTGCAGATCCCATTATCTGCGAGCGAAACGTGAGCATATAGGAAACCGCCTTAAACATTCAAAGGAGACCGCGCGTGTCATTATAGTTGTGGGCGAAATCGAAATCATCGTGAATAAAAGTATAAGAAAGAAGCGTAACGTATTTGCATGTGAGATTGGGTCAGCAAAATGGTCCAATCTCGCGGTTTTTCCGCGTAATCTTGATTGGTATGACAAATACATTGTAGAGACAGACGGCACAGCTTTATATGTCATCGAAGAAAATTATTTCGTTTCACGCGACACACATTTAAATTTACAAGTTCATAAATTTGATTTTGAGGCCGCATGCTGGTCTATTTTAAAATTCACAATAAAGGCAAACACCAACGCAAAACAGCTTCGATTTTCCGGTCTTGTGTGTGTTGACGGACAAATGTTTGCTGCAGCAAAATCACGACTGCCGTGGCAACCACCAAACACTTTTCAACTGTTTGAACTTGACAGGATTGACCAATGTGGTCATCCAGCTTTAACAGTACATGCAAAATCAAGCAAACTAGAGGACGTAAAAATATGCACGGTTCAAACTAGATTCGTTTTTGTCAAGTGCCTATTTCTGAAGCGACGTACATTTGGCACATACAAACTGCACAAAATGGCATTGCTAGATACATATACCGGTAAAACAAAACACTTTTCAACTGTTACACAAGCTGTTCATGACGAAGATGACACACTTGAAATGGAAGAATTAATATTTCCATCCCAAAACAACGTTATTATTTCAAACGTGGATTGTCCGTATTACAAAGTTCTGAATGTAGTTAATCACCAAATTTCAACTGTGAATGAACGCCTCCTACCTAGAGATCTATTTTATGCTAGTGACCAAGACGCTGAACAAGAAACCGACCTAGACATTCAGATCGGATGTGGACCAAATGCAGTTTCTGTGTTCAACAGAACCAACGAACGATTCAAAGCCTTTGATTTTGACGATCGAACACTGTTTGATGTTCCGCCAATGCCGCACAAAATAATAAAATCTACCACGGTTCACTGTGACATGAAATCTAAATACCTGAAGTGCCCAATCGATTGTCCACACTGCTTATACGAATTACGTACTGGAATGTGACCTATCTGTGTCGTCAAAATATGTTTCGCAAATCTCGCCCTATTGGATACACATCGACTAAGTGAACGTTTTGAGTATCTTGTACAAGTATATGTACATGTATTTCGAAAGTGTATTGGTAGTAGAGGCAATACATTTATGAACATTAGCTTACGAGATGGACCATTATGATTTGATAAACGTCACAAAAAAGCACTTGTTTTCATATTTATACAATGTAACTAATATTATAATTAATACAAATTTAAAGTATGATTTACACTTTCTAGCGTATTTAATCCTGTAGTGGACGACGTTTCTATAAATAGAAATGAAACCGAAACATTTACATTTGATGATTCTATAAATAGAAATGAAACCGAAACTTATCGCTTTACATTTGATTATTTAACTTAAGTGCTGAGTGTTAAATAGACGAATAACTCGAGAATATATGTTTCATTATGATCATTTGCGGAGTTATAAATTTGAAAAGAAAGAAGGTAAGATATATTTGAAATTGAAAACAATTGTGTACCAACTCCGTGGGAGTAAAAATTTGTGTCAATCCATGCAAGTTTTTACAAAGTATGTTCATTACCTGACTGATGACTCAATTTCGTGGAAGCCATTGACAATGACACTCCTGTTTGAACTGGCTATTTATAAAGACACGATATTAACATGTACACAAATATGTATCAATTATAACGCCGATATGTTTTTTTAACTTGGAAACTGTCCGTTCGCGTGGCTTTTACGCCCATATGTTTACAGACATGGACAACGCTTCAAGACTGGTCGAGCTAAGAGCAAATACAAGACTTCGTGAGCATCTTTACGAACAAGCGGTTACTGAATCCGAGTTTTGTGATGTAACACTCGAGTTTGGGCCGCCGAATAAAATGGTGGGTGTCGTGATTTTGTATTGGTAATATTTAATGTACACAAGTTCAACTAGTAGGTTAAATCATGGTTATAGTTTCTACATTGATATTGGACGTATATCGGGTATTTGTTTATTATTTGGAACAGAAAAAATATTGATTTGAAACTGTTATTTTTATAAAATGGAAATGAACGGAATGCGCGAAATTATTTGAATACAAAATGCATATTTAAAGACTTGCGTTTGTATACGTAGAGGTATATTTTATTAAAAAAAATCAATAATGTCAAAATGCCGAAACATTGAATGGCGTTAAATAATGTTTTGAAATTCATCGCTGCGTATAATTGTACATAATATAACAAAACTGGTTTATTCATTATAATTTACTAGCTATTCTGTGGGGCGATGTACATAATTCAATGTTCTCTTGGCATTGCAAAGCTTACTTGAAATATTCATTGTATTAAGTTCATGTGTATACAGTACAATTGCAGCAGACATAAGAGGAAGGCTTCAATAAAAACATAAATTATATTTGACGTTTACAATATGTTTATTTATGTTTACCGAGGTATTATTAGATTTTACGGTTGAAGAAATTACGTTTGCTAGATGTCGTTTTGCATAAAGGAATACTCGGGTAATTATAAATATCACTGGGTAACAAACAAGTGTGTGTGTGTTGTTGTTGTTTTTTACAGAAGAAAATGGGAGCCCATTGGTGTGTCTTGGTGCATTGTCCGTATTTTCAATACATGTATCGTTGTTACGGCAATAAACAAGGTACGTATTTAGAAAGGCTTGATTTTAAGATAGTATGATTGTTCTTAAGAAAAAAAACTATAATTAATGGCACAACTTTATTGTAGATATCATTATACATTCGGGTTTTCACATTGGAGATTTGGGTATCAAGTCATCATAAATATCAACATTAATTTAGCCACATACTAAAACAATACTATCAGTTATTGTTGATTTAATGGAAGTATTTTGGTTGAACCATGTATTATAAAAATTTCAGATACTGTTCGTGTGTATGACGAACACATCGAAGCGATTGAAACTGCCATTAAATTTCTGTATACAGGAAAGGCTCCCTTTGACATTGACACTGTCGGTGATGTCTTCTGTATAGGACAATATTTTCAGATGAGCGAATTGTTAGATAGCTGTGCAAGTTTTCTCGCCAATTTACGACGTTGTGAACATAACTGTATTAAACTATTTTTCATAGCTAGACATCTCAAACTGCCAATGTATAACGATATTGTCACGTATATCATCAACAATCTAGTGTCTGTCATCGAATATCCGCCAAACGGCCAGAGCATAACAGCAACAGTTATCAAAGAACTGATCGGTCATAAATCAGCCTGTGAAATAAGACCATTTGTGTTACGCACTTTTTGTCGTAAATGGCGAAATTACGATGAACATAATCGTCATCATGAATACCTTGAATTGATAGCTTTGTTGACAACATTGACGACACTTTCATTTGCTCCAAACACAGTTATCAATGAAGTGCAAACACTTGAGGTTCTTATGGTCATCGCCAACAAACCAAGAGGTATATACGCGTATGTTGTGGAGGAAGACCGATGGAAGTTTGTATCAAAATTGCCTTCAGCTTTAGGTCAAAGCTCTTTCTGGCGTGAAGAAAATATTGTCCTTGCAGTTGACCCGCATGGGGAATCTTTCTTTGCTTTGAAAAATGAGTACACAAAATCATATGTTACGAATAATATTAGCGTACGCATTAACAAATATGATTTCCACAGTGAGTCTTGGTCAGAACAAAACACATCTTTGGTTTTTAATGACTCAAACATTATACAAATACAAGTAAATCATGCAATGTGTTTACAAGGAAAGCTGCATTTGGTAATCACGACATTAAATATAATGTCAAAGCCGAAAAAAGTTATGTTATTAACATGGAAGGAAGAAACAGGGACATTTACAAAGTCATTCCTGTTTAAATTCAATCCGCGATCAACTGTCTTAGAAGATGTGAACTCATGTATCATTAACAACAATGAAATTTGTGTTGTGTGCAGTGTCAAACGCTGCTCCTTTAGAGAAATAAAACTGGTTGTGCATGATGTGCAGTCCAAGGAAGTTAAGTTACTAAGGCCAGTAAGTAAGGAAGTGCATGGTGGGAATATCTGTAAACTGCTTACATTTCCAAACAACGATGATGTTTGTATCGCCACTCTAGATAGTCCTTGGTATGCAATGGTAAACGTTAACACTGGAACACTTGTACATATCAACGATTGGTTGTTCAATGAACCAAAACAAGCCTTGTCGAAACAAACGGGTGGTTTGATTTCGGGAAATGTAGAGAAATCCGTTTTCGTGCTGGACAAGGAAAGTGCTCGGGGTTTTCAATGTTATCATGGATCGAAAACCTGGTATAGAATTCCACCCCTTGAATACAAGGTTGGTAGTGGTACTATTGTTCAAAGCACCTTACCGTCTTCTATGCTGCATAAACTATCGGACACTCCAAAATGTGAATGTAAACGTTAGCAAATGAAAATGTACAACAAAACCAACAAATGGACATTCCTCATTATGATGACAATATGATGTTGAATAAAGTCCATACTATTTGTTGGTCATAAACGGACATATTGTATAAGAAGATTTAAAACAACACAACAATAAATAGACTATCACTAATTTAATCAATTAGGTATGTGAAAAATGGGGAAAACGATACACGGGACATAGTTATAACATTTTATTTTTTAAATATATATCGTCATTTATTGCATAATCGTCAATTGCAGGATTTCATCCGCTTTTCATAAAGAACTTTATTGATGTATTCCACTTTATAGCTATAATACAATACACAGAAATATAACCACTTTTGATAATGTTGTGTTGTTTAAAACCGGAATCGTGTTATTTGTTGTGGTGTTTGTAAAGTGTTATTGTGGGACACTTGTTTTCTCGCGTTTCAAAATTCATTTAACATTTGGTGTAACTTTTTGGCACTTGACTATTTTCATGAAAAAGAAGCGTGATTCAGACAAAGGAACCATTATTTTATCTTATAAAATTATTCATAACAAAATCTAGATCTTAAACTGGAAGACCAGACTATCGTTATTAAGCTCCGAGTTATAAATGTAAATGATCAAATTATACGATCGGAAGAAGAAAAACCCTTTAATAATGTTAAAATGTGAAATATATATAAATGCAAAAAAGCATTACCAAAATATGCAATTTAAAGACCTTTAAAAAGAAATGTAATACTTTCATTGGAAAACCTGACACAAACAATTCTTGTTTCCTTAGTGACGAATACCCCCGAAGCTAGTTTTAAACCCTGTGGCTTTTTCGGAAAAAAAATGGAGACACACTATGTAGTACAATAACGCATAACACATATATGATACGTTTTTAATTCAATGACATTTTTAACGCCCCATTAACACTCAAAATCAACTAATATTTTGTAAAATATTTCGTAAAATAAAGTTAACCCATAAAAAATTTGTGAAAAACATAGATTTAAACAAGATACAAAATCTTTTTTTTTTGGTACAATATATAAAACACATGTTCATGTACCAATTTAGAGTTCGTGTGTCGTATGAATAGAAATCGTTGCGGGAAATTAAAATGGAATCTATTGTTCCACAAAAAAGAAAAAATAGTATTTTGTATCTTGTTGAATCTATGAGACCAGACCACATCTAGCGTTGAAATATTGGCAATTGCTATAAGGAACACTGATATTTTATGGGTAAACTTTATTTTACGAAATATTTTAAGTGTTAATGGTACGTTCATGCAGGTGGATACACATGCTGCTTTTTGCTCGATAAGTTATGTTAAATATAATTATACATTGAAATTATAATATATGTGGTACACGCTTCACAACCTTCCCCCGACATCTGGGTTATTACTTTTAATGTTCAGTTTACGATCAAACATGAATATGTAAATAGAAATTAACGTTACTTATTAAAACCATTTTTTTATTATTATTAAGATCGATCATTATCACGTTGTTTGCTATGTCGGCATTGTATTTATACTCAGAACCAGTAAAATCTCAGCCCAGAACCAGTGAAATCTCAGCCCAGAACCAGTAAAATCTCAGCCCAGAACCAGTCGAATCTCATCCCAGAACCAGTCATATCTCATCACTGAACCAGTCAAATCTTAGCCCAGAACCAAACAAATCTCATCCCAGAACCAGTCAAATCTCAGCCCAGAACCAGTCAAATCTCAGCCCAGAACCAGTCAAATCTCAGCCCAGAACCAGTCATGTCACTGGGCGGAGATTGATGTTGACCAGTGGGTCAAGGTTAACTTGCACCAAATAGATCATGTGAACAATGGCATAGAACCTTAACGCGTTTTATAAAATGGTATTAATGTATTGCCCCGGGACAATGTCCATATATCGGTCGAAATTATAGTCGGTAATATACAATGAACCCCCCTGGTTTAAATAAAGGACACAACGGGCTGACAAAAACGCAGCTACAAAGGGAAACCAACTTAACATTTCCAAGTGGTGAGATAAAGTGGGTATTCCCGTAAAAGTCACGCGATGTATGACTTGCTTTGCGTATCTATTGTTCCCAAAAAGACGCTGTCCGAATTTTTAGCCATTTTAAACACATATTTCTCAAAAAATCTTATTTTATTAAATATAATATTATTTCACCAGTTGCAATACTATGCTCATAGTAATCTATATCTTTAAACAACTTCCTTCAAATTCTGTTCAAACCCGTATTGTACTAAAATCCTGAATACTGTTATTTCTTCGGTTGTCAACAATATAATTATCTTTAATTTTAATTTTCTCCCCTAAAAATTACATTTTCAAAGAATTTACAAAAGATAAAAGATTGTTTGAAAACGTGTCTTTTAGATCCCAAATTAAACGTATCTCTGACGAATTTTGAATATGCGGACGTGCCGTTATCACACTCTTCTTAATAATACCAACCGTCGATAAATGAAAAGGCGCGCTATATTTAACATATTACCGTAATCGAGTTGTTGATAACGGGTTTTCAAGTTTATTGACATAACATCTTAAGGGGATGAGGAGTGGCGTCAATAAAAGAGCCCATTCAACAACCGCTTATTTAAGGCAAGATCTTTAACAAATAAACAAACACGGTTTTTGCTAAGTCATTGAATTGTTCGCCTTTGTTACCATAGTACTTTCTTTAAATAACCAGCAATATATCATGTTCGGTGGCGGTTTTTTTCAGTAACTTAATATGTCCATCCCGTGTTACTCAGATTCTTGAACGGCTCCTGCTTGTATCTGAAGTTGATCTGAAATTGCTAAATATAATTACATGTATCATACAATTCAAAACTTGACGTCCGTATGCTCGTAAAATGCATCTGTACAAATAAACATATCAACTACCATGGAGAACGGCTTAACTACTCAATTTAATCAACATTGATGTTGTTCGACAATGGAAAATCCTAACTAAAATCCCATTAGTATGCAGCTATTTTTTGGTACGAAAAATACTACCATTGCTGTTTTATACAAAAAAGAAAATCATAACTGGAATCCCATCACTAATGTGTAACTTTCGACTTCGAAGTCTTGGAATTAACGAAGTTGAACATTTTTCTAATTGATTAATGAAATGTAAAATGCGTCAAAATTTGCGAGTGTTAACCATGGAATGCATGGTATCTGACAATACGTATGGAAATCGGTATGTTGGGTAATATCAGTTGGACGTTGACTAGTGTATATTGCTACCAAGAAAGGTAAGAATGTATCCTTAATTATATAAAGCAGTCAACACACATGTTCGTTTCTTATATTTAAATACTTGTTTAACCCGCGTAAACAATGGTTTTACAACTACCGCTAAATTGTTATGACAATATCATGTTCTCAATATAATATGAAGTTCGAATTTAAACACAGTTACAAAGAATGTGCAGCGTATATGATTTTTAGAAAATGATATCAATATTATTCTCAATATGTGTATTTCTAAAACGAAAACACAGTGCGGTTTCTGTTTCGATTTTATTTCAACCATAAGCTTCCTGTTAAATAACAAGAAACATAATTTATCGAAACATGTGTACTTCTTCGTTCAGGTGAGTATTGTATTGTGTAAAATATGAATTGTGCCAATGGCTATTCTATCACGACATTACTCCTATACATACAGACACTGGCTATTAAGTTAAAACGCCCTGATACAAAATTTATGAAAAGGAACATTGGTCAGCATGTGATCAAGTGAACAGTTCGACTGGTAGAAAAACACACATTTTTCTTTCATATAAACTGGTGTCATCGAAGCTATATTTGGAAAAGTTAAATTTTTATTTCTATGGTTATGTTTATTTTATTTTTACCGCTAACAGTGCATCAGTTGTATTTTAAAGTCGACAAAAGGTATCAGTATATCACATAACATCAGAATCCGTTAAGCCCTAGTCCCATATAAGCACTTTTGGGATTTTTGAGCGGTGACACGCGGACTAACCCGTACCAACACGGACAACCCGGCAGCAAAACGCAATCAACACGGCGCCCACTCATACTGTTTCGGACAGTCCCGGCACCGCTACCTTCTATAACGGACCAACAAGGCCAAACATGGATAGCCCAGGATAAACACGGACCAACACGGCATCTACACGGACCATCCCGGACCTAAACGACAACGCCACGAGCAAACACGGCAGTGATACGGACAAAACATGATCTGCCCCGGATCGACAATACCTTCTATAAAATCACGTTGATTTTCGGTGATTCCATCATTCGGATCTCTAAGGTGTAACCTCGTATATCGTTTACATAGCTAAAACGTCATATGCTAGCCAAAATGAAACGAGCTGTTTAAGTGGGCTTTTCAGGTCCCAAAGATGGTCACGAGAAGCGTCCGATACCGATGAAGAACAGCAGCACTACAAAGAAACAAGCTCGAGGTCCAGATCAATATCAAGATCGTCATCACATTCACGTGTAGGTCAACAAGCATCAGCACTTTCTCGAAATGTTACATATTTTTCTTAGAGAAAGGGTTCATGAGCCACTTCTTAAAGGTCAATGCGTACTCCGCAGCAATCTAGAAAGGCGTTAGGTTCAGGATCAGGTAGGCCCAACCCTCCCTTGTCGATGGTTTCGTTCAGCTTACTGTTGTTGAAAACTTGAGCATCACCGGCTGATCCATTGCTGCCTACTTTCTCCCAATTGAACTTGTTGTCGGCGTCGACCAATGCCATGATGGTTATGGATCGGTAACCCTCGTAGTTGTAGGACAAGGAGCCACCACGCCGAGAACACTGTAAGGCGACGGGCTTCCCACCCAAGGCACCCACACAGTTATGCAGCTGCAATCGGTCGCCGAACTGCTTGGCGATGTTCTTCCACTCATCTGGCGTTTCAGGACAGGGAATTAGTTCCTTAGCAAATTCAACAAGTATTGCATCGCAATCCTTACTGTTGATCTTGGAGATGGCGTTGTGTGTGACCAGGAACACATACATATATGGTAGCTGTCCCCCGATGCTAGGTACCGCAATGTTATTGCAAACTTAATGCCAGCTGTCAGAGGCTTCCTGTAGTTTGACTTCTTTCGCATGATTCAGTGCTCAATGCGTGTCAGGATCTCTTGTATAGTTGATAGGCCATGCACAGGAAATTCAAGTAGCCATTTGTGTCTTCTTTCTTAAGTCCACCCATCAGTTGTGCGTATTGACCTATGTCTTCGTACGAGCCATTTTCTGACCCATCTTGTTCTCATTTTCATTCAAACCCCCGGTGAAGATACAATCTTTTTCCCGACCTCTCTATTTCTCTGTCGTTGCTTTGCTTTAGCAATCAGTAAACTGTTTTTACACCTGAGCTTTTTGCAGTAGAAGAGGGTATCTCATCAGCACCAACTTGCCTTGTCCTGACTATCCGGCATATTGCGTGTTATTTGGAGTTCTTACATTTTGTACGTGATAGTCCGTGAAGCCGCAGTGTTTCCATCGTGTTTGTGCGTGTTTTCACCGTCTTCCTCCTATGTAGTTTCGTGATGATCCGTGCGGATAAAATCAAACTGTACGGGCGTGTTTCGTGTTACCGCCGGGAAGGGTCCGGAGATAACCGTACGACTTACGGCATGGCCCTTGATGGTCCATGTTCTGCAACTTTTCCCCGGACTGTCAAGCACGTATACGGACAATAAAGGCATACATACGGCTGTACCCGGACCCTATACGGAAGCTACACGGACCATCCCAGATGCTGTAGTTTTGAACATCCCAAAACTGCCGTGTTTGCCACCCGGAGCCAAAAAGATATTCCCGGACGTTCCAGGACCTACATAACCCATAAATCAATATTAATTTAGTTTCAGCATGTAGCTGACTGCCTGTTTCTTGGATATAATTGAGTTTACGTGGAGCTGAAACGAACTTCCCCGAAAATCGTTTTTATCCTACTCTATGTCCTTTCTTCCTTCCGTCTTTCATACTTCGTTTTCGCGCGATGTTGCAGACACTTATGATCCCATATTTGATAAAACTTGGTATGCAGCATTCCTATAGGGTTGACATGCGAATCATTTCAAAGTCGTTCCGGTCCAACGATTTTTAAGTTACATATTGCCCATTGATTATTTATCCGTGTTTTTCGTTTCCGTGCGAGATCTCAGACACTTATGGTGCGATGTTGATGAAACTTGATAGGCAACTTCTCTATAGGGTTGACATGCGCATCCTTGTAACGTCGTTTTAGTTCTATTATATTTCATAAACTGCATGTCTGTAAAAAAGAGTGATTTTTCCCAATGATTATAATTATGTAATTTTCTAAAGGAATTTTCGGTTCCACGCGAGATCTCAGGAACTGATGATGCAAATTTGATGAAATTGTATGTATCGACTTTCCTTTAAGGCTGGTTGTTTTGCATGTCGTTAGGTCATTCTCCACAAAAACAATTCAGGGATGTATTGCCCTTCGAATAAAAATTGTATAATGAATGTTTCATTTCTGTGTCAAATCATATGAACGAATTATCCCATTGGATTAAATTCTATATGCGGTATCCGTACAGGGTGGACATACGCATATTGCCATGTCCTTTCTTTGAAGTGAGTTTTCTTGATGTTATTGTCCTTTTGATAATTTTTTTTTTTTAATATTGACGTAATCAAGGAGCATTCATCAGTGTCATTGATATTAATCTTTAAATATTGGCTCGTATATCGCATTTATTGGACTTAAAATCAATATAAATGGAAATTTCCATAAGCAATTTTACATTATCATTTTGTATAGTTCCCCTTTTTCATTTAACGAGAACGCTTACACAATTCTTTATTCAAAATATCCACACACATTTATGTATCGTAAAGGGCGATCATTCGATTCGATTTAGTAGAAAATTTAAGATAGAAGTATTGTTTCTAAAGATTGGAGTAGGTCAGTAGAGAAATAATTCTTGTTCTTATCCACTGCTCTTTAAGACAAGCATCCAATTTTATGCCGATAATACCTTGTTACTTTCATCAAAGTACAAACCATTTTGAAACCGAAACTGTGTTAACAACTTCAACAGCCTCAAGTCAACACTTGCATTTTGTTCCACAGAGAGTGTTGCCAGAAAGATCGATGTCAATGCAGATTGAAATGAACCAGTTTTAATTTGCCGGTAGCACATAGTTATTCATCGTTTCAAAAATGGTCGAGTGCAAAGAATTGGTTAGTGATTTGAAGCTGGGAGCAACGTTATTCCAGCAAGCTGAGGAAAGCTCGAAGTTTTGTGACGTCATCATCGTATATGGCCCGCCAGATGACATAGTAAATCCGAAATGTTACCATATAGTGACCACATATCGGAATCTTGAATGAAAGTTAGAACGAAATACAAGATAACTATAAGTGACAAAGTTGTTTGCTCTTACACTGTTCACCATGTAAACTTATTGTTTGCTTGATCTCTTTCAGAAACAAATATGGGCCCAATGGTGTGTGTTGGTACAATGTCCGTATTTTGAAGCCATGTTTAGATGTGGATTACAAGAAAAACAACAGAGAATGCTACTGTGTCTACCTATATATTTATAAAACTAATCTAAAGATGTTTTCATTAACGTGAATCATGCTATCAACATAAATGAATTTGATAGTGGTGTGGTGTGATGTTGGAATGCATGTAAGTAGCAAATGGATTTACATACGCTTCAATTTTATTTTCAGGAAAAATATTTATTACAGAGTCTTTACATAAAGAAGCTGTGAGCGCAGTGATTGGGTTTCTTTATACTGGAGAGTTGAATTTGGAGTATCGACTTATTGGAGAAGTGCTAAATGCTGCGGACTATTTCCAATTTGGTGACTTACTTGCCGTTTGCAAGAAGTACTTGTTAACTGTGCCATTGACAAAAGAAAATAGCGTCGAGGTTTTGGAGATGGCCGGTCTTTACAATTTTGAAGATATACAGATGCATTCAATGACATTTATAATTAACAATTTGATTCAGGTTATTGAGCATCCAGGCAATAGTAAAGCTATGACTGATATTATGATGACACAAATATAGGACCAAGCAAACCGTGACAAGAAATGTAAAATGACCCTTTTCAATTTCTGTCGAACTTGGCTTTGTTATGATGTAAGCAATCGAAATAAACATTTGAAAAGTTGTTCTGCTCTTTAAACCTGAACGAAACATCTCACGAATTCGTTCAATCTTTATCTTACGACTATGTACAAACGTTCAAGCAATGTCGTAAATTCTATGAACATTTCAACAGTAAAAACTTTCAAACTAGACTGACATTGCCAGTGGACAGAATCGGCGTTGTTTTACTTGTAGCCAAGATCCCGCAGCTCCAAAGATCAGGAGGAATATATGCATACGCGATAGGCTCTCAACGTTGGTCCTTTCTTGTAAGATTTCCGCGGGAACTACGAGAATTCAACTACTACAATGGTAAATATTGTCTTGGTGTTGACCCACTTGGGAAATTCATCTACGTGATTAAGCGAAGAGAGCACTATATCAATAAACATTGAGCTGTTTTGGAAATCCCGACACATATATACGATTTAAAACTAAATACGTGGTCGCTTGTGACATACAAACTAAATATTAAAGAAGAAAGACAGGTAAGTATTGAAGGAATAGTTTGTTATAAAGCTTGGACGTTTCTTATTGCCGAGACGGTGATGCGTAAACGCCAGTATAAAAATGTACAATTATTGGCAGTATTATTTCTATACTGTTGATGCGCACCGATATTGATGTTGGACGAAAGACAATTAAAATATCTGTAACGAATACAAACATGTTCCAAACAAAAAGTTGTAAAACGATACAAGAATAGCATAGTGGATACAATGCCAGGTTTGAAACCAACGAAATGGTGTACACAAACGGGGAACGTGTCATCATTTCCAGTTTTGGTAGCGCGCATCACAAAGAAGTGAGTATTTCACCAGTTCAGTGCATGACTGTTGAAGCTGAAGCTCTTCCTAGATACGATGACATTTTAGAAGAACTTCAACTAGGTGACGTTGTAACAGGAAATGGTGAAAATGTGGTATCCGTATACGATTATCGAACACAAAAGTTGCGGGTAATTGACTGCATCACAAAGGAAAAACATCTGGCACCACCGTTTCCATACGACTTTCAAGACTGCACATTGGTCCATGCGAACCTGCCAGCCAGATACGGTAATTTACAATTATTAGTTTATATTGATTAAAATATCACGACTGGTATATTACATTACTTGAAAAAAGTTCGTATTTTCAGTATATTCGGTAATACAATTTCGCGATGTGAAATCGAAAGTACATCGCGAAAGTAGGTGACATAACGATATACACACTATAAATAACGCAAGTAGATTGATCATTTTATATATAAAATATATACAATTCACTACGCATGCACAATTTGCATTCCTGGGTTTACCACGTGACGATGATGATCAATCTACTTGCGTTATTTATAGTTAACTGGTAGTTACCTGGTAGACAAACCTAGTAAAAAAAATAAATAAAAAATAAAGTTAAAATAAAAAGAACAGTTTTTTTCAAGTAATGTTATATACCAGTCGTGATATTTTAATCAATATAAACTAATAATTGTAAAAAAATACGGTATTTTAGAACTTTTTTTTTCGTCATTCGTGGTTTACAGTCCCTTTAAACATGCTACTATTTAGATTGCTGTGGTCAACAGTCAGGTATATAGATGCGAAACCAAACATTTGTTTTGCGTTATAATTCTCTTCCTAAAATTGTTATCTGGACATTTTAATGACATATGTAATTGTTTGTTATCTTAATTTAGTTTATTTTCATGAAACTGCGACGTTTTTTTCTTCGGATGTTGGACTTTGATTATTCGAAGACATAATGCATGCACTTCTGTATTGTAAAACGTATCAGTATGAACATGAATTGTTTATAAACGTTTAGTACTTAATTTCGCATGGTGGCATGGATTTTACGATATAATCTGTATGTTGTCGCATATCCTTTTAATTTACATTTTTATTGTTCGTCTTTGCGCAAAGGATACTAAAGGTATCACGTATGTAATTTTGCCTAAACGAAGTAATCATTTTTTTTTTAAATTTCGTTAGTAAGCAAAATTCTGTTTGGAATTGTTCCACTTTATGCAATATAATTGAGTCGCGTACGGAAATTGTTCTAATATAGAATGTTTCCCACCCATATGGGGGCATCAACCACGGAACAAGTTAAGCCCACTTGTTACACAGAAAAGCAAAGCGTCATATATCGCCCAATCGGTAGACGTAATCAGTATGAATTGTTTAATATTAAATGACTGTCACGAAGATGTGAAAAGGAATATCTATAAAAGATACTTGTTTTAAAATAAACATCTAAATGACCCGTGCAAACAAACTTTCAGAATATGTGCGCTATTCATGGTGAGTGATTGAAATAGACCATTAATTTTGATGCAATTAAATAACCGAAAAGTTGTATATACATAATAATATGAACTATAAAATGAAAAGATATATGTTTCTTTCAATTACATAATAGGCTATCAAAAGACACCCCTTGTTTATTCGCAAAAAAACCTATGTTTACACTGTAAACACTGTTTATAATACATATATATGACAACCATACTGGCCGGACAACAACCAACATATTATTAAAAAAATAAAATATATAAGACGGACAAAACAAACCACATTTTTTAGAACAAAATAATAAATGAACATTACGCAATAATCATAAACAAAGATTATTACATGAAATTAACAGTCCGACAAAAAAGTCATATACAACAACAGATTTGCCAAAATTGAACTGAAAGTAAGAGAAGGGGGTGTTGGTTGATGTGGATTTTAGAATTGCAAATTGGTGAGGCACCCGCCTTCACCAGTTATAACCAAGAATAGTACGTTGACTGAATGGCATCGCGTGATATTAACCGTGAATCTGATAGGAAGAATCAATAATGTTTTATATGGTTAACTTGCACTAAATAGAAATGTGGACAATCACTTAAAACATTTTTTTGCGTTGATTAATGTTATATTATTTGTTAAACGAAAAAGATAATCGAATCGACAAGATCAGATTGTCATGATGTACACCAGTGTACTTTCATGGTAACGTGGTTTATCCCACCCTGCAACCTAACAGTTAGCATTTTCGAGAGCTACTGATTGCCTTCATTAGGTAAGGCATCGGGAGTAAAATGTTCACTAGTTATGTTGTATGTTAAATAAAAACTGGCTGGCCATCACTCGCTTTGGATGACACTTTTTTAAACAATTCTTTACTTGTACATGTATCATGAAAATCTCGCAAATGTAAATTAATGAAATTGATCTGAAGCATTAACCAAATGTTATATGCATTTGTATATACATACCCAAGACTGCGCCTCGCGTTCCAAGTTTAATTTGTAGCCGAACTATATTCAGTTATATATTAATAAATGCTGATACATCGTCAAGCACCTGTTTTTTATGTCGGTTACATAGCAACTGTCACCTTGACTAAAATGCATCTGAAAGAGTACTTCTTTCTTTTTTTACGTTCGACACTTCGCCTTGTGTACGCAGTAGTTCATGCATTGTGTGAATGATTTAATTAGCTACATCAATGTAGCTTAACAATTCAGATTTAAATGAAAATAATATGTTGACTTTGATTGCGTTACTAGTATTCAGAAATCTGTGGTGTAAGACACACTACTGTTCAGTATTTCACTGCTTTGATATTAAATACACGTGTTATTCTATTTTGGCCAATACATTATTTTTGTTTAAAATCAATAATTGTTTATGTCGAAAAAAATATACATATGCATACTAGACATGTTAAATGTGTTTGCGTTTTAATGCTGAAAAAATACTAATTTCACGAGCATTTATGAACATTTAACACAAACGCCTAAATATTTTGTGTTTCGATTATTTCTTGTTGTTTATTTTCTCAGATTCAAGATTGGTACTGATTATTGAAATTGGAACCTAACGGTTGCCGCATGCATTTCTTCTCATTTCAACAATGCATTTAGGATGCGCATTCAAAATACCGTTTAGCCGCAAAATTCAAGTCATTTCCGTTTTTCTAAAAGATTCTTAACCAACAGTAGTTGTTTATAGTGTAAATTTAAGTTAGTGTTCTGATTTGGGAAATAGCAACGACCTTACGAATATATTGAATTGCACATAACGTATTTTTAGCTCACAAGAGGGTTAAAACAAACGGTTTCCCAAATTTCTATATATATTCGAATACGAGGAAGTAAAGTTGCTTTTGATTCGTCCGAAATGAATCATAAATGTAACGCAGCTCAGAACAATAATTGTAACTGGATAATAACTTATTAAGGTATAATTAACTTGAACATTGTCACTGTTTTTGTTATTGAATAAATTATTGTAACTATATGTGTCATTACCTCTATTGTTTTCATACAGTACACAGTTTTCTTTTTACCATTAGGAAAAGAAAACAAATAAGTAGCTCTTAATATGACGATTAGATAATGTTCTCTTCTTTTGTTTTTAAGTATATGTTTTTATATCTCACAGCGAAGGACTCTGAATTTTACAATTAACTTCATAGTGCTTAAATAACTCTAAGATTAAAATTAGCATTCGTCCTGACAAAAATGTATGTTGTTGATATTTAAATTTTAGAATAACGGTCCCTGATTGATATTCTTTAAACCCTTTTGCAATCATTACACTTGATCAGTTGAAAATGTTGCTGCCATTCAGTATATCAATATTTATTATTTAAATAGATACTGTATATTTCAATATTTAACTTTTATAAAGATTGATCTGCTTGCTTATGTATTTCCGGACGTTTTATGATACCAAAGATTATGTGTTATATTCTCAACGAGTGGGCTTAAAAATAGCAACACAGTGTTAACGAAACGTCCGTTTTAGCTTATTTAAGCGATTAGTGCTTGTTAAGAATTATATGGAAAAGTATCAAGTATATTGGTATTAGTATGAATATGAATAACTCAATTGAATGGAGCGCTTCATTTTCCAAATACACTGTAATCAGCTTTTAACGGGGAATATTAAACAATTAATGACCTAAACATCCTATACTATCAGTATTATAAATGAATATCACTTACAGTTGCTTATTACACACTGATCGTGAACATTGCAAATACATATTGGACCCAAAAACAATGCCCCGGAAATACAAATACGTTCGATATATGAGAATGTACGTCGCGATACCAATATTCTTTAAAGTTGATTTTTGTATGTGTCAATAGTGATTCTAACACGGTACGCGACTTGTTTTATATAGACAAAGAAGGAAATCAAGTGTGGGTTATTCTGCAATAATTATGGGCGGAGCTTAATGTTTCGAAAATAGTTCCGAATAAATACAGAAAATATTGCAGTAAAATGCACGTGCTAAAACCCGCTCTAAAAAAATATAATAAATGTAGCATGTATATAAATGTAATGAAACAACACATTGTATATTCGGTGATAAGTGGCATAACCACGCCTACAAAAATGTTATTTGTTAGGAAACGTTATTAAGAAAACATTAATAGAATGTCAGCTTTTCAGTAGCATCAATAAACGTGACGTCATTTAGTTTCTACGATTTTTGTACTCAATGAAAGTGACGTCATTTGCAAAATATTTATGAATGAAAACGACGTCATAGGTTTGTAAAATTCAATGACGTCACTAAATAGTGAACTTTGTACTAAAAAGGGCGGAGTATTGAAAAATATAGTTCACGTCCAAAAGCTTGAACCAAATCAATCAGAATCGTGTTAGAATCGAAATAATAATTTTCTATAATGGTTTGTTGTCGAATAACCCACAGTAAGGAGTATAAATGCGTGTTATCAAATCACTCGTGCTTCGCACTCGTGATTTAATTCCTACGCATCTATACCCTTACTGTGGGTTATTCGACAACAAACCATGATAGAAAAATATTATTTCTCAATTCAAAGACGGGTATTTCGAATTACGAAAATGCACAAAATAATTTTTGTCTTTCATATAACAGCATCTTTGATATTTGAATACATTCCTATATGCAATACATTTTTTTCAACAACGTGTAATTATTTTTTGTTTCATCCCAATGAGAACGGGTACGGGATTATGATAAATTATTACCCATCCACCACAAGAATAATACCTTTAATAGGAAAGTATAAATGTTGATATAAAATTTGTATTTAAACTTGTGATACTTGTGATGAATATAAAATATATATAATAAGTTGTGAAAGACCAAAAATATAAAATATGTTGACAATCTAATTTAACATTTATTTCAGAATATCATTTTAACAAAAAATAGTTTAATAAAATGTGTTTGTGTGCTACATTATATACAAGTAAATAGTATTATACATTTGACTTATTTGTCGAATGCATAGAGAAAAAAAACCCTGATGTTTTCTCCGCATTTCCACCCATTTCTTATCTACACCTCCAACAACGAGTTAAAAATCTGTTTTCTAGCTCATCTGAGCACAAAGTGTTCACGTTGAGCTATTTTGATCATCCTTGTTCGGAGTCCGGCGTTGTGCGTTGTGCATCGTGCTTTGTCAACTTTAAGCTTGTTAACACCCTAGAGGCCATATTTTTCAAAAAAAATGTATATATATATATATATTATATTATAGGCCTTGTTCGAATATGCGGCCCAAACCTGGTAACTGGGAAATATCAATCTTATCACTTTAGAGGCCACATTTATTAGTCAATATGGACGAATCTTGGTCAGATTATCTTTACAATATCTAGGACGACCTCGAGTCTTGTTTCGTGCTTCCAAAAACTGGGTAACCAGATAATACGTAAAAAAAAACTCTTTAGAGGCCACATTTTTCATCTAGTATTTATGAAACTTGGTCAGATTGTCAGATCTTGACAATATCTTGGCTGATTAGAATCTTGATAACGTGCGTCCAAAAAACAAGGTCAACAAGAATTTTTTTAGAAAAACCTTGTTACCATTTTAGAGGCAACATTTGAGATCTAATTCTGATGAAACTTGGTCGAAATGGTTATCTTTACAATATCTAAGCTAAATGCGAATCTGGGTCACTTGGAGTTACAAACTATGTCAAGTCTTCGACAATTTGGTGACCCTTGAATTCAGCTGAGCGATTCATGGCAATGATGACCCTTTAGTTTGTTATTTCAGCGTAAAGATGTATAATAAACTTATTTTTTTTTTTAAAATGTACTCACATAATATATGTCATAACATAACAAGGTCATATTCGTCTTATCTAGCCAGAAAATGCTATATTGTTCTATTCAATCAGAAACGTATCCAAGTGGCATCCGTTAATCAATGCTAACATTAGCATGGCTGATTGCAAGGAACTGACGATGGAGTCGAATCTGGCAGAGACATTATTCCGGCAAAGTGAACGAAGCTCTAGTCATTGTGACGTTAGCATTGTATGTGGCCTTCTTTCAGAAAGGGTTAGTGTTTAAAATGCAATCACCAATTAACTTACTGAATGTATTAACACTAGCGTGTCTGCAATTATATTGTACGCAATTTATTATCGATATATTATATTATATATATATATATATACCAATACGTTTAAATACTACTGGTTTCAGTAAGGTTCATGTTATTCTATGTACGCCATGATATGTTTTATGATGTATAATCCAAAGAAGTTTTTTTTCAGAAACAAATATGGGCCCACTGGTGCGTGTTGGTGCAATGCCCATACTTTGAAGCCATGTACAGGTGTGGATTACAAGAAAAACTAAGAGGTGTTGTGTTCACTATTTTAAAAATGATTGGCATATACTATTGACATTTTGCATGGTAGACTTGGTGTTTATTCCAGTAATCAATTAATGACTAATTCCTCATTAAACGAGCAACACATTCATTACATTATTACGCTCCATATATTTTCAGGAACGATTGTCATATCTGAATCTTTAACAGAAGAAACGGTTAATGCTGTGGTTCGGTTTCTTTATACCGGCAAAGTAAAGTTTGAATATAGGCTCGTTGAGGAACTACTCGGAGCGGCAGATTATTTCCAATCTAATGAATTAACTGACCTGTGTAGGCAGTACTTGTCAACTTTGAAGTTAACTAAAGACAACTGTGTTGAAGTGTTACACGTGGCTCGCCGGTACAATTTCGAAGACCTACAGACGTTTTCAATGTCATATATAACCCACAATTTAACAGAGGTTGTTAAAGCCAACGTCAATTGTATAACGGGCGAAATCATGATTGACATAAATAACAAAGCGATCATTGAAGGAAAATGTCAGATAATGCTTTTCAAGTGTTTCCGAACCTGGCTTGAATATTATGAACCAACTCGCAGAGAAACCTTTGAAACATTGTTCTGTTCTTTAAACCTTAATGACACAACACATGATTTTTTTCGTTCATTGTCGTGTAGCAATATACAAACGTTAAAAAAATGCCGTAAGCACTACGCACAAATTGAGCGTCAAAATATTCAAAACCGACCGACATGGGAAATGGACAAAATTGATGTTGTATTTCTAGTAGCCAAAATTCCAAACTTTGACGATTCTTCTGGAATATACGCCTATGAGATAGGCTCGGAGCGCTGGTCATTTCTAACGAGATTACCACAAGATCTTATAAACACTAAAACTCACGAATACCCGAGTTTTTGTATGTGCATGGATCCTTATAAAAGATTTATTTACCTAACAAATAGGAATGTTGTGTTTTCGAATGAGAGAATACGAACATACAAATACGACTTTGAGCTATACACGTGGTCACTCGTGACATTCAAGCTCAGTGCAAAACAACATACAAGTATGTGTGTCATAGGTATAGTTTGTGTAAAAGATCGAATATGCATTATTGTCGAGATGGATACACTTCGAGAGCATATATCAAAAAGCAAACGGCTGATTGCATGTCATGAACAAAAAGATCCTGTTGAAGTAAAAGCGATACCAATTATTCCTCATCGTTGGTGCAATCCGTGTGCAAATATCAAATGGTGTGTATCGGGAGATAGTTATATAGTAATTATGTTCGCCGGCGTAAACAATGGTGACAAGTATCGTAAAGTAACCGTTACAGACATAAATGATTTCAAGACAAAACGTTGTGAAACTATAAAGAAAACGCTAGGCGGGGACATTAGTAATCCTGAAAAGAACGACGTAATGTATGTTTGCAGAGAACGTGTCATCATTTCCAGTTTTAGTAGCGCTCATCACAAAGAAGTGAGTATTTCGCCAGTTCAGTGTATGACTGTTGAAGGTGAAATTCTTCCTAAATACGAAGACACTATGGAAAGACTGCAACCAGGTGACGTTGTAACAGGCAATGGTGATAATGTCGTGTCAGTATACGACACACGAACACAAACGTTGCGGGTATATGACTGCATCACAAAGGAATATCATGTTGCACCACCGTTCCCATACAACTTTCAGAACTGCACATTGGTCCATGCAAATCTGCCGGCAAGATTACTCAAGTGTCGCATCGACTGTCCACATTGTCTGTTTGAAATTAAATCCGTTATAAAATAGTATCAAACACGAAACTTTAAAATATACACGGTATATTTACGGACATGGTACAGGATGTTTTTAATTATGCGATAGCATTGTGTATGTGTGTCATCATTACACAATAAAAGCGTTGCAGTCTTAACAGTCACATAGATTGAAAAATGCTTCTATTTAAATGACTGTGGTCAACAGTCATGTAAATAGATGAGAAACTAAACATTTACATATTTCGGTTCTTCTCTTCAGAAACTTTTTATTTTAACATTTTAATGACATATATATTTTTATACCGATATATCTTAACTGTGTTTCTTTTTATCAAACTGCGACCTATTTTTTTTCAGATGTTTGACTTCGATTATGAAGACATAATGCATGCATTGTTGAATTGTAATAAGTATCAGTATTCCCATGTATTGTTTATTTACTTTTACTTAATTGTGCATGGTGGCATGGATCTCACGAGATGATATGTATGCTGGTGCATGACCTTTATATAGGATCTGACATGAGTTGTCGTATCATATCATATTGTATTAAAATCCAAGCACGATTCTTAGAACCAGTTAAAGATTGCACATTGTTTCGTGACGTAGGCGACACATCATTGAGTAGTTGAATTGCATGTAACTGGTTTCGAGCGTTGTGGTGATCGCAAATTTAAAGCGGGGAACTACACTACCCTTGTCTGTCCTGTGTCTAGATTTTATGAACATTGTGAACGTCATAATTAAACGTCATAATAATAAAAACAAGCAAATTCGTTGAAATGATATCCCCCGCAAATTTAGAGCTTTGTCACAGGAAAAAGCATTTTTTTCACGATACAAAAGACCATAACTCCGTTATGAATAGATGATGTACAGTGCCATTTGGCGTGCATCATCCTCTTATCCATATATATACTCATACCAAGTTCCAATGAAACCGCCAAAGCACTTCCAAGATATGGCTCCGGACACAAACGTGCCGGACGGACGGAAGTACGGACGGACGAACAACGCCAAAACAATATCCTGTAAACTGTACAAAAGGTATTTTGTATTCTTTGGTTAAAG